>RJWM01002624.1:0-125789 GCA_004363535.1 Dasyprocta punctata
CTGTTCACCAACCTGCTGGCTTTTGCCTTTGTGCACCTCTCTCACTAACTGGGGGAAATCATCAATAAAGACAGTGGTGACAAGCTGGGCATGGTGGCACATGCCTGTGTCCCAGCACTGAGGGAGGCTGAGGCAGGAGGACTGTAAGGTCAAGTCCTGCCTGGACAATTTAGTGAGTCCCTGTCTCAATATTAAAAATAAAATAAAATAAAAACAGCTAGAATATGGCTCAGTGGTAGAGTGGCCCTCGGTTCAATCCTCAGTGCCAAAAATAAATAAATAGAAATAGCAGTGCTGCCCTGGCTCTATCCTGTGACAACCTTGCAAGGAAAGTGTGCTAAGTATTTATTTCTACAGAAACTGAGACTCAAGAAACTGAGACTCAGAGAAAAATCTCACACACAGCTATGCAGTCAATAATGGGGTGGGGAGGGGACTCGAACCCAGAGCCACACAACCTCAGAGACACACACCCGCACCCTGTACTAGTCCAGAGGCCAGGCAGCACCGAGAGGGGGAGGTGAACCGGAGGTGAGACAACAGGATGGGGCAGACTGGCACTAGCTCCTTTAGTACCTTTAAATGTTAATACAATTTCAAAATTTGCATAAAAGCTACAAGAATAGTGCAAAGTTGTAACCCAAGCAGTCTGGGAGGCTGAGGCAAGAGGATCAAAAGGTCATGCCGAACCCAGGCAACCATGTCTCAAAATAAAAAATAAAAAAGGGTTGGGGATGGAGGTCAGTATGTAGACCCTGGGATCAACCCTCTGTACAATCAATCAATCTATCAATCAGTATCAATCTTCTAATTTTTGAAAGTTAATGACTAGATATCAAAAACCTTGAAAAATTGAAAAGCCAATAAAACAAAAACAAAAACAAAAACAAACCCCCAAAAACTGAAAAGCCATAGGAGGATTACTCATAGAAACACTGTTTGTAACAGCAGAATATTTTTTGTTAATTTCATTGGTACATTTTAGATATACTAAAATATTTTTTAAAGCACTTGAGGGTGGTCCCCACTGCCCTCTGTGTCCTAGGGCTGCTGACCCTGTTTCCTTCCAAAGGAGCACAATGAAACGTGTTTCTCGGTGTAGGTCCAAAAGAGACACAAAAATGAAAGTCCTGTGGGCAGATGCAACCTTTCTGTTTGCTGAAATAGAACTCATTTTACTCTTCTGTGCACCTTTATTCCTCCTCAGAGATGGCAGAAGATTTTGTCATTTAATGTCTGGGGCAAAGCTGCAACTTTTTTTTTCTTTCTTTGTTTCTTTCTTTTTTTTTTTTTTTTTTTTTTTTTTTTTTTTTTTTTTTTTTTTTTTTTTTTTTTGTGACAGGGTCTCGCTATGTAGCCCAAGCTGGCCTCAAATTTACAGCGATCCTCTTGCCTTAGCCTCCCAAGTGCTGGGATTACAGGTGTGCACCACCACACCCAGGTAAAACTGAAACTTACTGGAACCAGGCTTTCTTAACTGATTGTTCTACTTCTAGATGTTATGAGAGAAGCAAGGAAAAACTCCTAGCTCTTCCCTTTGAGAGGGCCTAAACCAGCAGAAGAGGACCAATGAACTCACACAGATCCAACTTTGTGGGACTCAAAGAAATCTCTACATTTCTGGATTTTCATTGTTTTTTCAGCTAGTTTTGAGATGTCTGGTTATATCTTTTGTCAAAAGAACTGTCAAACAGAGGAGTACTTAGTACTCTAACAGAAAATACTAATTAGCCTGCCATAAATGTTCATGAAAGAGAATGAAAAACTAAAGCAGGTCTTGAAACACTATTGGCCTGAATGAAGGATGCCTTTTGGAAGCAGAAACAAACAAACAAACAAACTTTTTAAAAATCCAGTAAAAAAATGGTTTATCTTCCAATGAATTTCTTAACATCCAAAAGTGTTAAATTCAGTATTAAAAATTTATAACCAAAATGGACCTATAGAGTATTACCTGACATTTATAACAATATACATGCTATAAAATGGCATCTATTCCTTTTATCAGACCATTTTTAACCTCAGCTAAATTTCAAAATAAGCATTCTGAACAAATAAAAGTGTTAAGTTTTATTTAAAAAAAACTTAGTAAAAGATCAAGAAAAACTGAATTAAAGAAAATTTGAGGTTCTCTTTTATATTATATTATATTATATTATATTACATTATATTTTTTGAGACAGGGTCTCACTATGTAGTTCAGGCTGGTCTGGGCTCACTATGTAGCCCAAACTGGCCTCAAACTCACAGCAATGCTCCTGCCTTAGCCTCCCAAGCACTGGGATTCCAGGGGTGCACCAGCACACCCAGCTGAGATGGCCTTTTAAAGGCACAAAATGATGTGATGATGATGAAGATGCTGTCAGAGACTTTCAAAAGAATATACCGGACTCCCGGGAGGACATTCAGAACTGCACAATCATTTGAGAAAAGACAAAGAGAAAGGCATGAGGGGTGGAGGGGGCTGTGAACTCTATGACAGAAGACTGTGTCAAGATAAACACTTTGTTATGATGGGAGCCACCAGAACATTTAAAATTCAGTTTAGAGAAATGCACTATGACTGGCCAATAGTTTCTATTTTTAATGCCACACACAGGGTATATAGTAACAACACTGTCAAAATATTTGATGTGTCAGATATATTATAAAGTGTATATTCCAGCTCTTTAGAAAACTATAAGCATGTGCTGGGGATATAGCTCAGCGGCATAAGTGCCTGCTTGGCAAGTACAAGGTTGAGTTTGATTTCTGGTACAAAAGAATAGAAAACTATAAGCCTGTTAAGTGCCATATTTACATATTAATAATAACACTGGTGTATGATGGCTATAAAAGAAACTCACCAGTTACTTCCAAAATTAGATTTTTTTTTTGAGACAAGGTCTTACTATGTAGTTCAAGTCGGTCTTGAACTCAGGGTTATCCTCCTGCCTCAGCCTCCCAAGTGCTGGGATTATAGGTATGTGACACCACTCCTGTCCAAAATTGGACTTTTAAATTTCATGAAACCATTAATAGCCTTGAAAGCTTTGATGGCTTTTCATTAATAATATATTCAGATGATGATGGCAATGTATTTGAATGTAGGACTCAGTATCAGCAAATTTATTTACAAAGAAATTAAATAAGAATAAGTGGTAAGTATTAGCCACTGTATTTATAGAAAATAGAATAACGAAAGCGATGACCTTTTTTAAGACTGAGGGTAGTATGTTTACTATAATAAGACAGCTATATTGATACTAATTATATTTTTGTTACTGTGCTTCTGCACCTGTTGGACTTTTTTTTTAAACTGCCGTTTGTGTTGCCACTACGTAATTAGTAAGCATTCTGCCTTTTCATGTTCTTCTAGTAATAGAGTTTACATCTCTTTGGGTAACTGTCACAGTACTGACCTAAATTTATTTTGCAATGTGGAATTTTTGACATAAATTAATATATAAATATATCCAAAAAACAGTGTTTTCTATGGTTGTAAGAGTTATACAAATATTACCTCAAACATGAGCACACCAGTGTCATGGTTTCTCTGAGATGTTTCTATATTCTTAATATAATATTCATTTAGGAGTCATGATTGTAATATTAATATGAATTTGATTGTTTCAGTGATTAAAAATGAAAATTCACTTCATCTCATAAAGACCTAAATATAAAAGCAAATGAAAAAAACCCCACTTGCATGTGCATCAGCAGGGGTTTTGATGGAAGGAATCACCGTCTCCTCCCACAATGGAGCGCTGTGCAGCCATACATGAGAGAATGAAGGTACTCTATGAACCTCTAGAAAGACCTTCTGTATTAAAAGTCTCTTTAATAGTAATGCTTCCTAATTGTTTTATTAATTAGTGTAGAAAATGGTTTTATTTGGTTAAGTCTTGGGGACACTTGTTAAACAGCAAAAGCTAACTGATACAGTTAAATATTAATATACATTACATCAGTACCTTTAAAAATAAATATTAAGTATATAAATAAATAACTATCCAGGGTACCCATCCGATTAAGATTTCTCTGGCAAATCAATAATTTATTATTCACACAACCAGGCCCTGGTCCCCAGTAAGTGTTCGCCAGACTCATTACTGAAAAGCTTTCATCATCACCCAGACCCTGGCCTGATGTCAGATGGGGTGGAGGGTTAGGGTCTCCGGGATCCCAGAACCACTGTCTAGCTTGTCTGAATCTTTGTACCCCACCTCCACCCTCCAGGTGTTTACCTTCTAGTAACGACAGCAGCATCACCACCATGTCCTTCTGCAGATCCAGCAGCTCCTTCAACAGCTCGATCTGGCTGGAGTCCTAGGGTCCCACACCCCAGCTGTGTGAGGCTTTGTTTCTGCAGAGAGGCCTCCCCCACCTCCAGCTGCTTCTGCCCTCCCTGTCTACCCAGCCAGGTCTAAGACCGCCTTCCTCTCCCTTCTTACCTCCGAGGGGACCCGAGTCCAGACATGTTCCTCGGAAGCAAGCGAGGGGGCAGAGAGACAAGATTGTGGGGGTGGGATTGGCACTTAGGGGTAAGCTGGCCCAGCAGGTGATGAGAGCACAGGGGCTGGCAGACCAGGAGGGCTGGGAGGCCTGGCAAGCAGACATTCACCAGAGCAGAGAGAGGCAGAGGCAGACAGGGACAAACGCCCGGACGAGAATCCAGCACCGTGCCTGGCCTATGATGGGTGCTTGACATACATCCACGGAACGTGGTGTGCAATGAGGAAAGTGAGACTCTGAGCTCAGGAGAAAGGCTGGGGAGATGGTCTCGCACTCTCTGGTAAGCCACTGGGGTGGGGTGGGGGGGATATATATGGTAGCACATTATGTCCACTGCCACAGCACTTCGTGTAGGACACATGGAAACCTCCGGCACAAAGTCCCACCTCACGACATTTGTTATTAGGGTTAAGTCACATAAAATTGCCATTGGTTGTTTTTGTTTTTTTGTTTTTGTTTTGTTTTTGAGGCAGAGTCTCACTAAGTAGTCCAGGCTGACTCACAGTCCTCCTGCCCCAGCCCCTCAGTGCTGGGATTATTGATGTGTGCCACCATGCTCAACAATATATGACTCTTTTTGACCCACAGAGTGGTAATTTCATACAGTTACACCTAATAAAATGGAGAGGGCCGGGATGGAGACAGATTCACGGGATGTAAGCCTCTTTCCACCTCAGGCTAATTCTAGTTGTTGTTGATTCTGAGCCTAACACATTTCCACAGTTGGAAAGCTCTGCATTGTTTGTTGGTTTGCAGTACAAGGGATTGAACCCAGGGAGTGCTGAGTTACATCCTTCCATTTTTAAATTTTGAGACAGAGTCTCACTAGGTTGCCCAGGCTGGCCTTGACCTCACAATCCTCCTGCCTCAGCCTCGCACATAGTTGGTATGTCAGGTATGTGCCACTGCACCCTGCTCAAAGCTGTTTTCTAAGATTCCAACATTCCACAATCTGAAGACTCTGGGGGCTTGGGTCTGCCTATAATCTAGCCCCGCTCTTCTCGTAATACCTGAATTTTCAACCGGGAGTCCCCAGTCTCAACCTCAGAGCCCTTGGGGCTAGCCCCACCTCCAAGTTGTAGGGGTGGGTATGTGACAAGGTCTGGCCAATCAAAGCGTGTTTCCCTCTGGCTACAATGATTGGTTCAAGGATGGGCTTGCAACCTAGAAGTCCAATCACCAACAACTTCAGGTCTTTTTGTGACTCTCAGAAAAGAGGTGTTCTCTTCTTCTGGACCTGTCAGTGAGATGAATGGAAGCCAGAGGCATGTGTTTTGTTTTGTTTTGTTTTGTTTTGTTTTGTTTCTGGCTGGTGCAAAAAGCCTGCTTGAGAAGGAAGCCAAAGAGAAGGCACATTTCTGCTGACCTTACTCTCAATCCTGGATCTGTAATATAAACTGATAAATTACTTTTTCCCCCATAAATCACTACTTTGTTTTGAATTTCTATCCCTTAACCTAGACCTGGCCTACAGCTGATGAAGCAATACCGCAGGACTTGGAAGTGTATTTCCACTAGCATTTTAAGACTATATCAACATCACAACTTCAACTGCACTGATACTGAGGAATTAAATTCCCAGGTCAACTCATCAAAAAGTCAGAGAACTCCAGATTAGAAAAAGGGTCCCTTTCTTCAAGACGATCCATGTTGGGAATTTGTAATACCCGTACAGAATACTTTACTGCCATCTGCTGGTAAATTACTAAAACACACACATATTGTGCCTTGGATGTCCTCAAATGTCAAGTCTTTATGCAGTGTACAGCCCAATCAACTGTATATGGCAACCTTGAATATGTTTACCAAACACAAGCAGAGCAAATGAAGTGTTTGCAAAGCAGATCAGGCTGCAAAGGCACAAGGGTGGTAGGGAAAAGGGGAACATAAGGATTCTAGAATGGGATTTGAGGTTTTGCAGGGACCTTACATCATGGGTGCCCGGCATGGGAGGAGTCATCTGCCGCAAGCAGGATAAAGAAGCACTTATTCAGACCCAACCCTGATCTAGAAACCTGTGCCCATCCCATCATTAGGTCTGAGTCTGAGATGACCTCATTAGAGAGAAAAGAACACCAGCCAATCAAAGAGGAGCTCTGGTCAGAAGGCGCAGGGCCCAAAACATCAAGCCAATGGATACGTAAGTGGGAAACCAGCTGATTGGTGGCAGAAGGCGTGGCGAGGTCATGCCAAGAGCCAATCCAGAAAGAAGATGGATTTGGCTCCGTGGAGGGAACCAATCTAGAACATGCTGGGAGTACTTGGCTGAGAAACTGACTAATGGCAGAAGACTTGGAAACTGGGCAGCTAAAGCATGCCCAGAAGCAGGTGGATGAAGGAGAAAGGGGCCCAAACCTGAGCGAGCTTCATCATCATGTGTGCAAACACATGCAGGAATCCCACGACAGCGTCCCAGAGGCGGCTGTGTGCCAGGCTCTGCTGGTTCCCGGTGCAGGGGCCCTGGGGGCAGAGCACTGCATGAGGCCGGGCAAGGCTTGCGGACAGGACTCTGTCACCCTACTGCCTCTCCCTAGGCCTGCCCTACCTGTATGTACTCAGTGAGGCTGTTGAACACTTGTTTAGCCACCGACATGGCCTTGGAGAAATTCCTCTTGCCTTGCTCCTCAATGACATCCTTGCCAGAGTAGTACCAGTAGAAGTCGCTGATGGACTCCTGGCGGAAGGAGAGTGGGCAGGGGCAGGGGTGAGCGGAGTTGGCCCAGCCGAGGTCCCCCAGCCAGCCTGCTCCCGTCCCTACCTGCAGCCGTAGGAGGTAGTCCACTGTGCAAATTATGATGTTAATAGTGGTCGTGTTCCCTGTCTGTGTCCTTAGATAGTTCTGGAAATCTAAGGAAATTACAAGTCATTAATTCACTGAACACCTAATGTGGGGGGGGGGTGCGGGCAGTGGCCTGTTCTATTTTTTTTCTTTTTCTTTTTTGGCACCAGGAATGGAGCTCAGGGCCTCACACTTGCTACGCTCATTCATTTATTTATGCAGTAAGTATTTATTAAGTGCCTGTTGCATGCCAGAAGTTGTATGATAATTTTTATAATAATTTATTTAATAAGCCGGGTGTGGTGGCGCACGCCTTTAATCCCAGCACTCGGGAGGCTGAGGTAGGAGGAGTGTTGTGAGTTTGAGGCCGGCTTGGGCTACAACGTGAGCGCAAGGCTGGCCTGAGCTACATAGTGTGACCCTACCTCAAAAAAAAACGAGGGCCGGGAGTTTGGCTCAGTGACTTAAGTGCCTGTCTGCCAGGTGCGAGGTTATGAGTTCAATCCCTGGTGCCACAAAAATAATAATAATAATAATAATTTATTTAATAAACATTTACCAAGTACCTACTAGTGTCAGAAGAAAATGGAGGATTATTTATTTACCTAAAAACACCACATGGCTGTAATCACAGCACTCTGGGAGGCTAAGGAAGAAAGATGCCAAGTTTGAATCCCACCTGGGTAACTTAGCAACTTAGTGAGATCCTGTCTCAAAATAAAAAAATAAAAGGCTGGGGATGTAACTCAGTCCAGAGGCCCTGAGTGCAATCCCCAGTACTGCCAACAAAATAAAATAAAATAAAGTATTATTGAAGGCATACTAGGTCTCAGACGTAGTGGAGGGTCAATTATTTATTCCTTCATTTTCCCCCAACAAATATTTATTGAGTTCTACTACATAGCAAGGGAAAATAGAGATTAAGTCCTCCATTTATTTCCAAAAATCTTTATTGACTGCCTATTGTATGCTGAGGATAATGGAAGCATGGTCATTTATTCACTGATTTCTACAACAATATTGAGCATCCTGTAAAAAACGGAGATAAGGACTGGCCATTCAACATATTTTCAAGTGAGTATAACTATATGCTAACAGGAAGTGAAGATTGTAATTTATTCTTTGGTACAATGAATTTACTATTTATTTTGTGTCAAGCCCAATTCTAGGGAAGGATATAGTGTCAAAGTTCCTGCCCTTGGATATATTCTTATGGTGTTCACATTCTTACATATATTTACATCCTTCTGTAAGTTTATATTCTTGTGCAGTGATTTGCAAGTCTTTCTAACTATACAGCAGAGAAACCATTTTACACTGAGTCCCATTACATGTGTTCAATCTGAAATGAGAACCATACTTGAAACAGAAGTTGCACAAATCCTTTCTCTGTGCCAAGCATTTTGGCATTTTTTTCCCCTTTCCTGTACTGTTAACTACAAAAGCATTTTGATCACAGCTCACTAATTTTGTGGTCCTCAACCTTGGCTACACATTACCATCATTTGGAGGCTTTTAACTATTCCCAGTACTCAGGCCCCATACCAGATAAATTAAATTGGAGTCTGGGGGTTAAAGCTGGGTGACCACATCTTTGAACACCCGCCTTGTGCCCCATGTTATGATGGGAATCTCTGGCTTAAACTGATCCTCAAACTTGAGTGTGTTGGTTTCTACTATTTGAAGAACATTGTTCTGTGGCAGCAAGTCCGTCAGTGGAGTAGTGAGTGCTTGGGGTCATTAGACCATTCTACTTGGTGCATGGGAGGTCCTAGAATAATGACAGTGATAAACATCCTACATGGGGGTGGGGCTGGGTGGTACTGGGCAGAATGGTTACAGTAGAGATGGGGGAAGCCCAAGGGGACCCCTAAGGAGGATGACGCAGCCCGAGTGCTTAGAGAAGGCTCCCTGGAGGAGGGGTCTTCTCAGAGAGCTTCGATCTGAAAGATAAGCAGGGCTTAGCTGTACAAATTTCTAGCTGTGACCTCAGGCAAATTACTGAACCTCTCTGTGGCATAGACTATGCCTCAGTTCCTCTCATGTAAATGAGGATCACAACAGACGCTGCTTTATGGAGCTGCTACGAGGTTTTAACGCATATGCAGAGTAAGTGTTCAATAAGCATTAGCTCTTTAAATTTTTCAAAGTATTTATTTTATTTATTTTTGGTGCTGAGGATGGAAGCAAGGGCCTTGTCCATGCCGGTTAGGTGCCCTGCCACTGAGCTACAGCCCCAGCCACAGCATTATCTATTCTTAGAGGGCCATAAAATCAGTAAGAACTGTACTTCAGAGCTCTAATTCTCAATGTGGAGTCCCCAGGCCTGCAGCATCACATCTGGAAATGTGTTAGAAGTGTGAATTCCTGAGCTCCACCCAAAATGTCTAAGTCAGAAATCCTGAGGTGCCATTCCAACACCTACAGTTTAACAAGGCCCTCAGGTGATTCTGATTTAACCAAGCAGGTTTAAGAACTACGGTACTGAACTACTATAGACATATTTGTCAAATGATTAGTGCATCTAATTATCAAGGCAATGAACATGGGCATCAGCTGAGCCCTGCCAATGGTTACAGCAGGTGACGTTGCACAAGATGGCTTTCACACCCCTTGCAAGTTTTTGCCACCTTAAAGTTTTTTCTCCCACCCAACCCCACTGCAGATGCCTCAGTCACTGTGTGTCATGCTGGCTCACCAGATCGCCCCTGTGCCTGGTCTCATGTCATAGATGATACACACTGCTCGAAAAGTCGAGATTTTATGAGCAAATGCACAGGCTTTCTCATCAACTCTTTTTCTAACTCCTTTAGTTTGTATTAAATTGTTAAATTAAATTGGACTACACACACAACTGGTTAGATATAAACTCCTGTAAAGAATTCACACAACTGAGAACAATGTCACAGACATGAGCAAATAAGCAAGGGACAAACATTTGTCTCTTTGAAAAGCAGTTAATGCTCAAGACATACACGATTGTCAAGGATTAGAAAGATATTTCAAACATTTATTTGATTGGGCTGGTGAGTGAATCTACAGATTTAGGCAGAGGAATGGATTGAAAATGTGTTGGGAGAGAGAAATCCCACTCATAAGAACATAAAAAGTCATGGACTGCTGGGCCTGGTGGTATGCTCTAACTCCAGAACTCTGAGAGGCTGAGGCAGGAAGATAAGTTCAAGCAAAGCCTGGGCAATTTAGTGACTTAGACCCAGTTTCAAAATAAAAATTAATAAAGGGCTGGGGATGTAGCTCAGTGTGAAGGCCCTGAGTTCAATTCTCAGTACCACAAAAACAAAACAAAACAAAACAAAGAAAGTCATAAATCCAGGGCATAAAATTTACTTTAACTCTCAAAGGCTGATTCCACCTTCATTGAGATTTAACAATGAATATCTCAGTCACATGGTACAAAAGTATTTCACAAACCTTGTAGAAGACTGGTTGCAGATACAGAGCTATTGAGAGTGTGGTGCAATGGCTCATAGTTTTCTTTTGTTGAAAAGAGGGAAGATTGAAGATATTTACAAATTATACACCTTAAAGAGCCCTACTAGCTAAATGGAGTAAAAGTTCTATGGAAATTAGATTTCTTTCTTTTTTTATTTCTTTTTCTTTTTTCTTTCGTGCAAGGTATGGGGTGGAAGTTAGATTTCTTATCATGAAGTTAATTTTCAAGTAGTCTATAATTTCACAAGCACCTGCCATGTATTACAGCTACAACCTTGAGACTGTAGGTATTTATTATAGGAAACAGCATTGGGAAACTCATTTGATACACACGAGTTTTGGGATGCGTGGTATTAGAGGTCGAACCCAGGACCTCATACACACTAGTAGGCTGTTGTACAGAATTTTACTGTTGCTTTAATGTTGTAAGCTTTGTGTGCCATAATAGGTAATATTTTCCCATCAGCAGTGTGTTTAATTAATTCACTGTGTCATCCTTGATCTTGTCAAATTGACACAGCCAAAGTTGTGGCAACTTGGTCATATTAGGAAAGAATCTGTAGACCTTCCTCTTGCCAAAGTATTTTATATACAAAATAATTGAATAAATCTAATAGATTTGTTTTAAAACATCAAACAGGTTTTTCTTTTTATGGAACCAAAGTAAGGAAAACTAACTCATGTATTGAACTTTCGCTGCCAAATGCCTGTGGAAAAGTGGAGTGTGACAGATTGCCTGCCTGGACACATTGATGTTCAGCCAAGTTGTTTTTGGCAGATTGTGCCTGGGGGATTGGATTGGCCAGGGAGGTGAAAGTGAAGTTATGTGGCTAAATTCCAAAAATTCCAGAGAGATTTGGGAAGGTGGACAGACAGGCTGGCTGAGGCCATCATGGCTAATGAGGCCATCACAGATACAGGGGAAAAGGGGATTAAGTCAGGCAATCATGCCAGATGCCCCGAAACCTCAGGATCCTCTCCAACCTACCCACCCCTCATCCTCACCATTATTGTGTCCCTCGCAGAGCAATTGCAGGAATCGGAACAGGTCTTGTGTGAATTCATCATCTGCCATGACCTTCTCTCCTGAGAGAAAAGGAGGTGTCAGATTTGCCAGGACACACCACACACACACACACACACAATGCTTGCACACTGCACTCACATGCACAAAGCAGGGGGTGCTGGGTGGAGCAACCAACACTTAAAAGACACTATGAGGGCCATGAGCATCCATGACACCAGATGTCTCAATCTCAGACTCCATGGGATCAGAAGGTAGAAACCTGCTGAGCCCTGAGTCATGAGCTGGTGCCTCAAGTGTCTTTCTACAGCATCAGTGTCCCTCTGATGCGATCTTTGGACAACACTTGGGAATGTCTGCTGACATTCTAGCAGATGGTACTGCCCTCAGCCCCCCTCCAGGCTGCAGGGGTTAATGGATTATGTGGGTTGGGGTCACTTTCACACAAAGGCTTCATGCAAGGGATGACTGGGCTGAGATAAGGGGTAGGAATTGAAAGCCAGTCATTTGGCTCAGATGCCTCAAAAGCAGCCAATCCAGGAGAAGCAGAGTAGTGTGGAAACATGGGCCAATCAGAAGAATGGGCATCTGAAAGAAGCCAATCATGGTACGCTGTAAAGAAGACTAGATTGTGAAGGGACCAATCAGAGCAGGCGCAGAGGAGGCACGCGCACACCAATCAGAGTGGATGCTGGAGGCAGCCAATCTGATTGATGTATGGGGAAAACCGTTGACCAATCAATTTGGGGTTGGGCGCATAGCGCAGAGAAGGTGGGAGTGGAGGTCACCCCACCCAGGGACTGTGAATCTGGGCCTGGCAGTGTGAGAATTTCCAGCTGGAGAGAACCTTTGCTGTGTTCCCTGGCCCCACCCCCAGGATGTTCACACTGAGCTATATTCCCATCCCTTTAAAATCTATTATTATTATTATTATTTTATTGCAAGATAGTCTTGCTACATCACTAAATTGCCCAGGCTAGGTCTGAATTTTCCATTCTTCTGCCTCAGGCTCCCAGAGTGCTGGGATTTTAGGTGTGTGCGGCCAAATCTGGATCTTCTCTAACTTCTGTTTTACACATGGGGAAACTGAGGCTTAGGGAAACACATAGCTTCCAGGGGCTAATCTGGGGCCCGAATCTTGCTCTCTGGACACCTGATGGTAAGGCTTTCCAGCAGCACTGTGCACCCTTACAGGCTTCCACCCTCCCCGGGATGTCCCAGATCCTCAGCCCCCAGGTGGAGGGGCCGCAGGGTTAGGAGGGAAGGGGCTGGCAGCAGCACGCGATGGGGTGGGCGGGGGGGAATTACCGTTCTGGCGATTGATGACTGGGGCAGCCAACAGGATGGGAGGAGGAAGCAGGAAAAAAAGAGGGAAAAAGAGACAGCAAAACACACAGTGACACAGTCAGAGACATAAACACGTAGAGAGACACAGCAGGCAGAGAGAAAGATAGAGCCTCCGGGAGACAGAAGGAAGCAGATTAGCAAGGAAGACAGTGGAAAAGGAGGGCAAAGCCAAGGGGAAGGGAGAAGAGGGAAGAAAGAGAGAAAGGGCAGGTAGAGGTGGAGAGGCAGGAGTGAGGATCAGATGGAAAGGTTAGACACGTCAAAACACAGCAGAGGAGACTCCATTAGCCCGGATTAGGGACATTAATGAGAGAACAGCAACCAAGGGTGTGAGACTGGGGCACAGAAGCGCAGGGTCCCCTTAGTGATGGGTGGGAGAACATGGGCCAGGTGATATTGGGGGTGGGGATGGTGAGGTGGGAGACCCTGGAGGAATGGGGTGGGGCTGGGGGGGTCACAACAGGAGCAGGTCTCAGGAAGCTCCTGCGAAAGGAGTGTCTTGGAGAAGGGGGTCTGGACAGTGGTGGAGGAGAGGGAGGTGGATCCTGAAGGAAGATGATGTCCCAGGGAGAGGGAAGCCCAGGAGAGGGCCTCACCGGTGCCATCCTCGTTCACCATGCCCAGCCCCTCTGCCTTGTTCTGTCTCTCGAAGGCATTGAGGTCCAGGACGCTAAGAAGAGAGAGGAAGGTGAAAAAAGATGTGATGACACCTCTGCCCTCCTCTTTTCCGGGGTCCACCATGCCTAAGTCACAGGGCTGCACCCAGCCCTGACCCCCCACCTGCGCCTCTCTCACTTGGACCCGTGCAGTAAGCTAAGGCCAAGGTGAACCATGTGCGAGCTGAAAGCATGAGACGACAGAAACCATCAATTAGCAAAAGCTACAGAAGGATGGAAAAAGTTGGCTGACAGCAAGGTGAACAAAGGCAGAGCCTGGATAGCAGGGTCATCAGAGAGAGCCCAAATTCGTGCTGCCCAGTTTTCCCCAAGTTCCCAACAACCTTCTGACTCCATTTCCTAGAACCCATACTACTGCACAACCTATTTTATTTTATTTTTTTGGTGCTGAGGATGGAACACAGGGCCTTCTGCGTGCTAAGTAAGTATTCTACCACTGAGTTACACTCTGCCCCCATAATACAACTCTTTTTTTTTTTTTTTTTTTTTTTTTTTTTGAGACAGTGTCTCACTATGAAGTTCAAGCCGGCCTTAAACTCACTACATAGCCCAGGCTGACCTTGTACTCACAGCGATCCTCTCGCCTCAGCCTCCCAAGGGACGGGATCACAAGCATGTGCCACCAAGCCTGGCACCATACAACTCATTCTTGAAGTCTGTGACATTCCATCTCCTTATTGTTCTATGCTAATTTTTTTTTCGTATTCTATTACTGAGAATCAAAATTCACTGAACTATATCCCCAGCCCATTTTTTACTTTGGGATAGGGTCTCACTAAGTTGCCCAGGTTGAGTTTGAACTTATGACCCTCTTGCTTCAGCCTTCCAAAGTGCTAGGATTATAGGTGTACACAGCCACATTGTAATAATAAACTCCATGGCAGTTGAGCTACTCTGAGTGGGTCTCTTCGTATACCAATAGAATAGAACTATAACTAAAAATGGCACCAGGAGGTGACACGTGGCCACACCAAGCAGAGCTGAGCAAGAAGGATACGAGAGCCCACCTGCATGTTTGCATCAGCGCCTGGATGCTCTGGAAGAAACCCACTTCCTTCTTGTCCTTCAGATAATCCAGCATTTTCTGCACAGGGAGTGGCAGGGGGAGCCAGGAGTCACACCGGAAGCTTTACTTCTCCCAGGCCTCCTCCCAAGTCCCAGAGCCTCAGTCACCTGCTGTACATCAGCATTGCCTCCATTGAGGATGGAGATGCCCAGCTTCAGGGTGGAGGACACCATGGTGCCGGTCTCTCCTGGAGAGAGTTGGGGGGAGATGATTTGAAAAGCCATCCTGGCATCTTGAGAGAAGGAGGTGAAAGTGTGTGCAAAGGCCTGCAGGCAGCATTGGGTACAACTGAGGAGTGGTGGGAAATTGCAGGGCAAATATACAAGGGCAACTTGGCAGGGCTTGGGTGTGAGTGCAAATCCCAGGCATGCAGTGGTGGCAGAATGTGCCTGCTGGGCCCACAGTGAACTGCCACACTGAGAAGGGGCAGGACAGGGTGGGCACACTCTGAGGCCCAGGTGCCTCATGCCGGACCATACCTTTGCAGGCGCTGATCATCTGGAGCACCATCTCAGCAGCGCCCCGGTTGTGCAGCCGTGACTGCTGGTACAGCAGTCTCTGCTTCTCCATCTCCTTCTCCTGCAGCAAAGAGCAGATCATTGGCTGAGCACACTCCACTCAGTAGCCTGGCCTTTCCCTGCCTGGCCTGTTCCACCCTGACCTGCCCTGCTCCAGCTACATCCTCGACATTGGGTTCCCTCCATCCCAGGGGACTTCAGTCCTCAGTGTCTCTCCTGTACCTAGCACAGGGTTAGGCATGGAACAAGTGCAGGAATTGGGGCTAGGGATGCAGCAGCCTTAACCTGGGGCCACAGACCTCCAAGGGATGAGTGGATACAGCCCAGGCTACCTATAAACTTGGATATGGAGAAAAGTCACACGCCCATGCACATAAGAGCCAAGCACTCTACTAGTAAGCTACACCCTAGTGTTTTTTGGTTTTTTTGTTTGTTTGTTTTGTTTTTTTAATCACCTTAAACCTGCAATCCTCCTGCAATAGCCTTTCAGGGAGCTGGGGTTACAGGCATGTGCCACCACGCCTGGCTGGAAGGCCTTTCGTTCTACAACTGGCATATTCCTTTTAGCTTTCTGCTTGGATACCTCCTCCTCTGAGAAGTCCTGCATGATGTGCTAGCCCAAACTGGGCTTCTATACTCTACTGAGTTGCCCCTGCCCTGACTCTGACCCCTCTGCCTGTACCCCACCACCACCGCCACCATGGTGATGCCCTGTGCTGTTCCTGTTTGGTTTGTATGTCTGGTTCCTCAGTGGGTTGACCTGGTCACTGCTGTACCCCTGAGCACTGCTCTGTGATCACACACTGAACAATGGGAGATGACTGAAGCCAGGGTCCCCCAACCCTTCCTCCAGGCCCTCCTGGTCCCACCTACCTCGAAGGACACCTCAACCTCCTCTTCTTGAGCTTCACCGTTTTCCCCACCCTCCTCCAGGTGGCAGCTCTGGAGAGGAGACCTCAGTTAAAGGTGATGGTGAACAAAGGTGATACACCTCCCACACCAGCCCCTTCAGTGAACAGGAAGTGTGGCCAGGAGCCGGACAGGACCTCACCTTCGCCATAATGTCAGCATATGCTATGTACAGGTAATCCTCGTCTAGTTTGCTGAGAAAAGAAGCAGGGAGAAGGTCAGGATGCAGTGGAGAGCACTTCCCATCTTTTTTTGTGTGTCACTGGGAATCAAACCCAGGGGTGCTCTGCCACTGAGCGCCATCCCTCTTTTAGTTTTTGATTCTGAGACAGAGTCTCACTCAGTCACTAAGTTGCCCAGGCCGGGCTTGAAACTGTGATCCTTCCACTTCAGCCTCCCAAAGTGCTGGAGTTACAGGCATGCAACCCCCCTGCCCCATCTTATAACAGCTTTCTGTTCCCTTTTGGAGAGCCACCCCTCCCCATGTTCAGCTGTGGGTGGATTGTACACTGCTCGGTGGCAAGTGATGAAAGTGGAGCCAGTTTATACTTCTGTCATGTTTGCCACAATGACAGGAAAGAGATGGCCATGCAGCCCATGCTGGGCAGTGGAATTCACTCAGGGGTTTTGCTGGAACTCTCTTCCTACTAGGGCTGCAAATGGAGTGATGGAAGGCCAAAGCCTCCAGGGCCATCTTGCCATTGCCATCTTGATTCTCTTAGCAACTGGGATTACAAGCATGTGCCGCCATGCCTGGCTGGAAGGCTTTCTGTTCTTCAACTGGCACATTCCTTGTAGCTTCTTCTTGGGTCTTTTCTATAACAAATGGCTAACTCCATTGCATGTTTACTCTACATTAGTCCCTGTTCTAAGTGATTTATATATAGTAACCAATGTATTTTCACAGTAATTCTATCAAGTGGGTACATTGTTAGTCTCATTTTACAGATGAGGGAACTGAGGTACAAAGGTATTTCCCAGCTAGGGTCACAGAGCTTGTACTGATCCAACCTAGACAGTCTAATTCCAAAGTCATGAGTCTCCCACAGGACATAAAACAGGGCACTCGACTTCCCAGTGTGCCTTGCAACTAGCAGCGGCAGGATGTCAGAAATTTGGTCAATGATATTTGCAGAAGCCCTCCAGAGACAGCTTCCCTTGCTGCATAAAAAGCTCCAAGTTCTTGTTTAGAGGGATAAAAACCACTCCCATTCTTTCTGTTTAGCATCTAATCGTGATACCTAAGAGTGCAGTATCTATCTTGTGACAATAGACACAAGCTAAGAATGGCAGACAAAATAAAGAGCATGGGGTCTTTGTCAGCCACTGTGCCACTGTCCAGCCGCAGATTATCTAGCCCACACACTGTGTGGGAAACAATTCACTGTGCCTCTATTTCCTCATTCACAAGAAGGAGTTGACAATGTTTGTTTCATGGCCTGATGATTAAGTGAATAAATATACAGGTCAAATGATTTGCATAGTGCCTGACATAGTAAACACTTCACAAATGGTGCCTATGATTATTATCACTATTATTATTAGCAGCAATATCTTTATTGTTATTATTTATTCTGAAGATTGCCTTTAGCTTGTTTGAAAGCCTGAAATAAATTAGAGAAAGTCACTACTTTCATCTGTTAGAAATTTATTATATAACTTGATCTCCCCCCCCTAACATCCTGATTTTGTCTAGGCACATTTCCTTCAGAAAAGCCTGATAAACAAATCTACATAGCGATGTGACCCCGCAGAGGAGGTCCTCTTGTGATGTGTTCAGCCTGCACAACAGTACAGGCAGCTCTGCCTATCCTAGCAATGACATGAAAATGTCAGCTGTTCTGGAATTTTTTTTCCCAAGACAGAGGTTGGGGATAGGAAGACATTTCTGACTGAGTAAGGTTCTTACCTCTTTTCAGTCAGGGCAGTACGGCTAAAGTGCAGGACCAGCTGGTGCAGGGGGTCCGGTTTCTTCTCCTCCACTTCCTCCTCCTCTTCATCTTGCTCCCCAGCTTTCTGGGAGAAGAGGTGGGACTTGGGGGAGTGGTTTTTAGAGTGCTTTCCTGTCTCACCCCACAGCCCTGCTGGGCTGGAGAGGTTTTTCTTTTCCTACATCCTGCCTTGTTTATTGGTGGTGTTATTGTTGTTTTGTTTGGCACTGGTATTGAACCCAGGGTTTTCTCACTGGGATACATACTCAGCTCTTTCTTATTTTTTATTTTTGAGACAGGTTCTCCACAAATCCCTTTACTACCCAGGCTGGGCTTAAACTTGCAATCCTCCTGCCTCAGCGTCCCAGAGTGCTGTGATTACTGGTATGTGCCACCGTGCTTGACTATGTGCCCTGGTTCTCTCCAAGCCAGGACTCCCATTTCTATAATTCTCAATGAGGAGAGCACCCCTCACCCTGTCCAGCCCTCCTCCCACCTCCAGGTAGGCCCCAGCTCACTGAAAGGTCATCTATCATGCGGTCCTCAAAACTGTGGTCCTCACTCAGGAGCCAGCCAGCCTTGTAGCTCTCCAGGAACATGTTACATGCCCGGTGTCTGCAGAGCAAAGGTCTGGGTGTCACGAATATCTCTCCCCCACGCTCCACTGACCTCCCATGTACCTGTCACCCCCACCCCTTAGTAAGACACCCCCCACACACAGTGTTGGCCCTTGAACCTCCTGACCTGCAGTTACCCTTCTTCCATGGCCCCTGGAGCCTCCCGCCTCCCTGAGGGCCTTACGTGGGCAGGTTGTATAGAGGCGTCATGCGGAAACAGGCCACGACCGCCCGCCGACGCTGCTTGGACAAGAGCTTGTGCCACACGGCCTTCTTGGACTTGTAAGGGTGCTCGGTCTGTGGGGAGAGACTGTCATCAGGCCTCTAGACCCTGACCCTGGGCTGGTTCCCAGTCCCAGCCCTGAGTGAACCTCCCATGTGTGCCCAGGTCCATATGCCGGTTCACAGAAAGAACACCTTGGTTCCAACACAGTCAAGATTCTAGCTCCACCTGCAGACGTAAATTTTTATCCTAGGCCCCGGACCAGACTCCAGGTATCTCCAGGAGGCCCCATTCCCCCCGCCCCGCCCCGGCACCAGGGATTGAACTCACAACCTCGCGTCTGCCAGACAGGCGCTTAAGCCACTGAGCCAAACCCCCAGTCCTGAGGCCCCACCTTTAATCCGAAAAATTCTTCTCTGCCCGCCGGCCCTCCCAAAAACTAGATAAAGCACCCAGTAACCCCACTTCCTCTCGTTCAAATTTCCATCCTGAGCCCCGCCTTACAGTCAAGGCTCTACCCTACCCCACTCAGAATCAATATTCATCCAGCTTCGGCCAATCAGCAATAAGACCCTTGGGGCCCCGCCCACCTGGTCCAGGTGGTAGAGCACCGCAGACACTTCTTGGACTCTGCGCACGATTTTCTCAGGGTCGTCAGCGTCCTCTTCACGGCCGGGGACGCCCCAGTATAGAGCCATCTGCCAGCGCAAAGACGGGGAGCCCTCGACCTGAGAGGGAAGAAAGGACGGCTAGTGAGGACCCGCCCGTCCCCGCAGCGTTGGCCTTCCCGGCTGCCCACCCGCTTTCCATACGTTGTGAGGGTGAGTTAAGGTCCTTTCGATGCCTACTACATAGTAAGTGCTCAGACATTCACTATTATTATGATATTCTTCCAGGCAGACCCTTTGGGTTGCAGATTAAAGGGACTTACTTTTCCCTGAAGGTTAAGGTTGTTTTGCAGGAATTCCCGGACCTCCTCATCTGTGTCTTTCTGGAAAGATATGGCCCGCTGAGTCACGCTGGAGGTCCCAGCCTCCCCCGTTACCCACAGTTCTTTTCATCTAGGCGGGCCACCTTTGGCCCAGCTACAGGTCTGTGTGGAGAGGACTTTGGGGAAACTGAAAGGACCCACAGGTGGGCAGTGATCAGAAAGGGTCCCAGAGGGATAAGGAAGTGACAGAGGCACCTTGAAGGCACCATGTGGAGGTCTGAAAGGAGAGAAGAGTGACAGGAATATATCATTAAGGGTCAGACAAGACCAAGGAGGGATATCCAGGGAAAGAGGAGAGGTAGGGATTTTGAAGATCAGAGGAGGTGAGAGGGGCTATGAAGGGAATTGGCATGGTCAGCAGAGATCACAGCGGGTCAGGCAGGTCAATCAAGTCACTGGCTAACAGGGGCTGAAGGGGAGGTGAGCAGGGTGGGGATTGCTTAGGGTCCCAACAGACAAACAAAGTGAGAGCTGTAGAGGATTCTTTGGGGTCCTCAGAGGAACTTGAGCTCCCAAGGGAAAGCAGCCTTCCGAGTCCCAGGAAATGAGTCCTTGTGATACCAGGAGCAGTCATGGTCCTTAGGGCCCGAGGGGGTTTCATAAATTGTCAGTGCTTAATAGAGTCCCAGGTAGGGTGACAGGGGTCTAGGGCAGAATCCAAGGGGTGCTCGAAGGGTTCCTGAAGCTGAGAAGGATCCAGGGCACCCTGTGCTTGCCATTTCATACAGGGGCTGAATGGGGTATGGCTTCCTTGGGGTCCTAGAAAGCTTAAAAGGTTCTGGGGACTGCAATGTCCAGTTTCATTGAGGCTTCAGAGGTTCGGGTGTGTTCCTGGTGACAGGGCCATTGGGACTGGGATCCCAGGGGTTACTTAGGATCCCAGAGGCTCACTGTACCCCTGACAGTCCTTGGAGGCTGCTTAGTGTCACCAGACCTCAAGTAGAGAGGTCAGCAGGGTCCAAAGGCAAGAATAGGTGAGCTGGAAGGCTCAGTGGAAATGCAAGACAGTCCTGAGCTATGGGGAAAGGCAGGGGCCTCCTGAGCTCAGCCAGTCCCCAAGGGTTGGGGTGGTCTTGGTGGAAGGCTCAAAGGAGTCTCAGAGAGGCTCCCGGTGTCTTGGGGGTATCCTCAGGATCTCAGCAGGTTTGGTATGGGCCTGGGGGGTGGTTAATGGGTCTTGCAGAGTTCATTAGAGTCCCAGGGTCTTAGTGGCATTTCAGTATTTCAGAGGGTTCCAGTTAGAGGGACTGTGGGGCCCTGACAGTGTCTTGAGTGGGGTCCTCATGATCCTGGGGGCAGGCAGGGAACTCCAGAGGCCTCAGTTAGTGTTCAGGTCCTGGCGGGTTTAGTGGGGTACTAGAGCAGGGCTTCCAGGGTCCTGAGGGACACCATGGGACCCTGGGGGTTCAGGGAGTTGCTGGGCAGGGCTGGATAAGCACCAGGGCATAGCGACCCTTGGCCAGCGTGATGAGCTCCTGGTCAGTGGGCGCACACATGTTCAGCCCGATGGGCAGCATCTTCTTGAGCGTGGCGACAATCAGGGATGTCTGCACAGAGTACCGGTCCCCCCGGCGCTTCTTCTTGGTGCGTTCCTGGTCCGAGCCACCTGACTGTAGGGACACAGGGTTCAGTGCCTGCCTTAGAACCAGCTCCCTGTCCCAGCCCCAACCTGAACCACTGTGCACACTCCAGCCCCAGCCTGGAGCCAGGCACCCCTCCCCAACCTCAGAGCACACCCATCTCCACCTGACCCTGCTGGTCCTGCACCTGAGACCCCCAGCCTCTGGCCCGCATCCCACATCATAACTGTTAATTCAAGCCTTTTGGGTCATTCTCATTTCTGGGCCTTTCTTAGCCTCTGGAGGTGTCTCCTAGAACCCCTTATGAAGTCCCAGTATGGTTCCCCCACTCTAACATGCACAGCCCCACACTCTACATCCCAAGACTGAGTTCCCAAGAATGAAATGAAGATGCAGGCCCACAAAGAATCCCAAGAGACAAGAGAAGTTTGAAGAAAAGGGACACAGACTGGGACAAAGAGATGAAGAGACAGAAGATGCAAGAGAGATTCAGAAAGATCTAGAAGCAGAGACACAGGGCACAGAGTTCCACAGCCATGTTCTGGAGCCTTGGGTGCAGACCCCTGGCCAGGGTCACTCTGTCATGCCAAAGAGAAGCCTGAGTGACAAGCTGCAGCCAGAACCACAACCACGCTGGCTGGCAGTATTGAGCACAACCTAGTGCCAGGCGCTACTGAAGGCCACACATGCAGCTTCTCGCAGAATCTTTGAAGAGACCTGGGCCCAGGGGTCCTTGGCTGGATGCTATCAGCAGCTCAAAAGGGTGACACTTGGCCAAGGTCACAAAGCTGACCACCATCACAGGATCGTAACCCAAGTCTGATTCGAGAGCCCAAGCCTTCACCACTGCACATCAAGAGTGCTGCCTCCTCCCCAACCATGCACCTTTGCACCCCATTTCTCTTGACTTCACCCCATGATGCTTTGGGGGAAGCTGAGAGTTTCTTGGGTTTTTTTGGTAACAAAAACCAAAAATAAAAAATAAAAAAATTCAACAGATTGCCAGCTGAGGACTGGGAAGGGTATGGATGTTTTGGGAGGAAGAAGAGAAGGATAGGGACCTAAGAATATGGGGTAGGGAACAGGTACAGGGGGGTGGGGGTGGGTTTTTGGAGGGAAAAGGGTATTAGCCAAGAGCCATGCAGAAGGTCCCAGATGTGGGGCTGACCTGTACGTCTCCCGCCTGCTTCATTGGGTCACAGACAGAGACAAGAAGGGTTACCCCAGCCCCACAGAGAACCCCAGGCCCAACTCCATGCTGGCAACACCCCCACTCCTCTGCCCGTCCTGCCACCCATCCCTCAGTTGGCCATTTCCAGACCTTGGTTGGGGTGGGTAGGTTTGGTCCTTAAGGCCCCAAAGAGGGCAGTTCTAGGATGGGGGGAGAGGAAAGGGAGGACATGGGGTAATGAGAGGAGGAAAGAAATGGGAGATGGGGAGAGGGAGAGGACAGAGAGCAGCTCTGAGAGCTCTAGGGAATGTGACCAGCACAGGTCAGGCTGGCTGGGTGGGTTGGGGGTCAGAGAAGAATCCCTGGGTGGGGGGTGTTCCCTGTCTCCCTGCTAAGTCCTCCTATCAGAAGAAAGCACCCACCTTGGCCATTTTGCTCTTGTTGTCAGCAGTCAGAAAGGACATGTTGTTGATCTCATTCTGGACCACAAAGTTCTGCTCCTCACGCTTGAAGTTCTGGAGGGGGGGCAGTGTTGGGGGTCAGTGGGGTGAAGGAGAGAGGCCATCTGTAGACAGCAGCTTCTCTGTTCACAGAGAGGACAGTGGCACTGGCAGGGACTCACATGGGACTTGGACCAGTAGATGAAGATCTCGCCCACCATCCTGAACAGCTCCTCGGCGCTGGGGTTGGGTTCTGTCAGCCAGTGTGCCCTGGGGTCAGCGAAGGGACTGGTGAGGGTGCTGGGACCCCTGGGAGGGGGCATCCAGAGAGCTCGGGAAAGGGCAGGGGACCAGACGCCATCCAGGGATGGAGTTTTCTATTGGAATCCGGCCATTCTGATAAACACTCAATATTTTACTGACTATTCCTTTTCTAAAATTTTTTCCTGTTTAACCTTTTTATGGAAATAAGAGTATACAGATAAAGCCGGGCGTGGTGGCGCAAGCCTTTAATCCCAGCACTCGGGAGGCTGAGGTAGGAGGAGCGTTGTGAGTTCGAGGCCGGCTTGGGCTACAACGCGAGTACAAGGCCGGCCTGAGCTACATAGTGCGACCCTGCCTCAAAAAACCAGGGCTGGGAGTTTGGCTCAGTGGCTTAAGCGCCTGCCCTGGCAGGTGCGAGGTTGTGAGTTCAATCCCTGGTGCCGCTAAAAAAAAAAAAAAAAAAAAAAAAAGAGTATACAGATAAAAATATCAACTTGCTTAATCATCACAAAATAAACACACACATGTAATTGCCACCCAAGGAGAACTTTTCTGGGCCCTCAAACCCCATCCCCACCACTTCCCCTTTTTTTCCCCTGAAAGATGATCCTCATCTGGTCTCCTAGGCCATGCATTTTTTTCATGCATTATTTTTTATCAGTTCTTAAACATTACATAGACTCTAGATATTGGTACTCTTTTTTTCCTGGCTTCCTTGAACCTGATGTTTGTGAGACTCATCCGTATTATTATGTGTCACAACTTGGTCACTTTCACTGCTGTGTACTATTCTGTTGTATGAACAGAACACAATTTGTTCATTGCTTTTGATCCAGCACCTCCATCCCTAGGAATCTACTGTAGCAAAACCCACCGTGAGCACAGCGATGGATATACAGCATGGGTCTGCAAAATTGTTAGTCACAAAGAAGTCAGAAATAACCTAAATAGTCCACCCAGAGGAGACTGGCAAATATCGAGCTATATTCAGCTGCAGAAAATGCCACACAACCACCAGGACAAAAGAGGAGAATCCATGCAGTTGTCCCTCCTTATCAGTGGGGGATGTGTCCCAAGGTCCCCAGTGGATGCCCGAAACCATGGCAAGTGCCACGCCTTTGATGCAGCTTGCTAAGGCTGACACTGTGGTCCACACATGGGGTTTCAAGCAACAGAAGTGAGAATATCTAAGGGGGCTGGATTTTGCTGGGCCAAGATGATAAAAGGCAGAAGGGACAAGGAGGAAGGGGCAGAGGCTGGATGGATCAGCCAGGGGTTGGAGAAGCAGATACAGGTCAGGTTGAGGGATGGCCCAGTGGGTCTTGGAAACCAGAGTCCAGATGACTTACATGAGGGCAGGCTGGGGACATGCTGACCTGTTGTTGTCCACGTATCGGATAAGCAGCGGGTAGAGGGCGTACAGGTCCCGGCAGAGCACGGAGAACTCATCCCGCACCAGGAGCTCGCCCTCTTCTGCTTCAGCCTTGGCCTCCAGACGCAGCTGCTCCTCCTCGGCCACCACCTTCCCAGCCCGCTTGCGCAGACGCCCGATGGTGGGGATGAAGTGGGAGTGCAGGAGCTCGGGCCGTGCACGGCTCACGATGGGTTGGGCAAATACTGCAGGAACACAAGGCAGGGGTCACTTGTGCCTGACCTCTGATCTTTGACCCCCTACTCACCTTTGGCATAGTCCTTGATCTTCATGGCCAGTCCATGGCTGCCAACCTATACCTCAGATCCAGCAACAGTCATGTGACCCCAGCCCGACCCTAGCCTCTGGCCCCACATCCTCCTCTGATCCCAATCCTGACCTTGGCCCTGACCTCTGACATTGCCCTGGAGCTCTAATCCTAACCACAGTCCCTGAACTGAACCTATAACCCAGGCCTATCCTGTGACCCCAGCCTGCCATAGTCCCTGACCTCTGAGCCCCAACAACCAAATCCTCATCTGCTATCTTACCCTTAAGCAGCCTGATTCTGACTCCATGCCTCGACTTCTGACCTGGCCATGCCAGGCCCTTGACTCATTATGTAATTTCTCATTATGGCCCTGGTTTCTTAGCTCAGCCCCTGATCTCTGACCTGATCTCTGATGCCAGTCCTGATTCCTAACCTGATTCTAGTCTAAAGCCTGATTTCTTTTTCTTTTTTTTTTTTTTTGCGGAACGGGGGATTGAACTCACAACCTCGCACCTGCCAGGGCAGGCGCTTAAGCCACTGAGCCAAACTCCCAGCCCTGGTTTTTTGAGGCAGGGTCGCACTATGTAGCTCAGGCCGGCCTTGTACTCGCGTTGTAGCCCAAGCCGGCCTCGAACTCACAACGCTCCTCCTACCTCACCCTCCCGAGTGCTGGGATTAAAGGCGTGTGCCACCACACCTGGCTCTAAAGCCTGATTTCTGACAGGAACTTTTCTTTCTTTCTTTTGTTTCTTTTTCCTGCTAGGTAGCCCAGGCTGGCCTTGAACTTGGGAATCCCAACAATTTAAAGACCCATTTCCTGACTTCTGGCCCAGAACCCTAACTGTCCATATCAGGGACCCTAATGCCTAACCTGGTCTTCTGCTCTTTTGCATAAGGGACTCAGGCTTCTGACTCAGCTCCTAACCTCAGACCTAACCCTCTCCAAGGCTCCAGAAATTTACAGCCCATCCTAGAGGACTCCCAGGACCCATTCATTCACCCAGAGCTCTGTGATGCTGGTTCTGACCCCAGGAAGACCTACCCTTGGACCCTGCCCAACTCCCAGGAGACCACAGAGCCCAGGATCTCCCTCTGCTACCATCTGGCCCAGGGACCCCGCTGCACACAGGCCCGCAGAGGCCCAGGACCCCCACCCACCAGCAAGCCGCTTCATCCACGAGGCCTCGTCAATGCCCAGGTTGTTGACGATGATTCGCAGGATATTCCCCAGCAAGGAGTTGAGGTGGTCGGAGGTGACAGCTGTGCAGGGTGGGGGGGCGCCAGCAGGCAGGGCAGGTGGGGGCGCCTCAGGCCCACGCTCCCACCAGCGGGGCAGGTAGCTACACAGCATGGGCAGCGTGATCTCAATGACGTGTGGCATCTCCGTGTAGCGGGCCCCTGACTCAGCCAGGCCCCCAATATCTGCCATGAGCCGCTCCAGGACTGGGATGTCAGGACACATCTCCTCCACGCTGTTGGGAAGCCCTAGGACTGGGGGTGTAGGGAGAGGTCAGGGCATGCCAGTCCATCGCCCCCAGGCCTCAGTGCCCTGAGCCCCATATACATTAACTAGTCTCTCAGACCCCACTCTTCTGACCCCACCCCAAACTGGCCACAGTTTGCAACCCTGACATTGAAACTCAATGACCCCCTAAGCACTTCACATCCCCAGGCCCATCTGTCCCCTGAAATTGCACTCAAATTCATCTCTCCTCTAGAAACCTTCGCTCCTAAAATTTCGCACACTCCACCTGCTGTGTAGCAACTGCAAAAGGGATCCTCCCCGCCACCCTGGGAAATCTGCCTTCTCTCTGAATCCCACACCCCAGTTTAGTCCCTTGGAACATGAAATCCATCACTCCCTGACTGTCCTACTGAGGGCCTGGCCCTGGATGTTGGGAGCCCAGCAGTGACTAATGGGACATTTGCTGGCCAAAGCTTTTCTTCCCTGAGACCCATATCTCTATCTACTCCCTGTCCCCAACTGGGAACTCGAGATCTCTGTCCATTTTGTCTGGTCACTGCTGAATCTCAGGACAGTTCATAGGAGGCACTCCATAAATGTTCGTTGACTGAATAATGAGTGAATGACTGAATGGATCCATGCTTTCCCTAATCCTTCCACACCCAAGCAGCCCTCAACTATAACCGGCTGACACTGACAAGACCCTGTGTCCTCAAACTTCACAGTGCACTCACGTTATTACCTCCAAAACGCCTCCAAGGCCACTCCTGACCTCCTTCCTCTCCATGTAGCAGCCAGGACCCCCAAACTGGGATTCCCCGCTGTGGAGCACCTGTGCCCTGGGGGATCCTCAGCCCCACAGCCCAGATTTTTGATTTTTTGTTTTTCGGCACCAGGGATCGAACTCACAACCTCACGCCTGACAGACAGGCGCTTAAGTCACTGAGCCAAACTCCTGGCCCTAGTTTTCTGAGGCAGGGTCGCACTATGTAGCTCAGGCCGGCCTTGTGCTCGCGTAGTAGCTCAAGCCGGCCTCGAACTCACAACACTCCGCCTACCTCAGCCTCCCGAGTGCTGGGATTAAAGGCGTGCGCCACCACGCCCGGCCACAGCCCAGATTTGAGGACCGCATTACCCCCAAGGGGGGCCCACCCTGGGCCCTGCGCTGAATAGAATGTGATCCCAAACAGCTCCAGCCCCCGAATGACTCACTGGCCCGCTCCCGGGGAGACTTGGTGGTGTAGACGGAGCAGGCGTTGTACTCATTCAGCTGTGGTTCCAGGAATGCCACCGGCATGGCTGCTGCCAGGCGGGCCAGGCACTCTCCAAGGGCTGGCCGCAGCCTGGAAGAAGTTTAACTTTCATGTACATTGACCTGTGTCTGGGTACTGAGTCCTGAGTCCCGGCCCCCTCGCACCTAGATGGCGCCCCTGCCGCTCTCCCAGAGTCCTCTGGGGTAGGGCGCTGGCTACCAAGGCTCTGTGACCTGTGTTGTTTGAAGTGGTCCTCCCCAGTCCTCCCCACTGGTTCCACGCCCCGCACTGTTTCTGTATGTCCCCAACAAGGGCAAGTTTGCTCCCCAGAGAGAAGCAACCTGGCATCCTGCCCTGCAAGTGCCGGGCTCCCACCTGGCCCCCAGACTCGGTGGCATCCACGGCTGCGGCTGACTTTCCCCGGAGCGCCCTCACGTGGCAGCCATGGGGAAGTGCAGCTGCCCCGGGATTTTGGCGGTTTTGAATTTGAACTCCCTCTCTTCTCACCTCCCCAGCCCTAAGTGTGTCCGCCTTTTCTTACTTTTCCACGTAGGGGTTCCTGGTAGTTCCCAGAGAGTAGATAGTGCACAGCGTTCGGTAGCAAGAAACCTGGACGTCGTCCACTGAGGGAGAGAGGGAGGGCGAGGGTCTGGGATGCGCCCACCGTGCTGGTCTCAAGTAGACCGGCAGGGGGTGAGTGCAGAGCCATACAGCCACTATGCCATTGTGACACAAGCAAGGACCAAGTCTCTCCTAACCTCAGTTACACTACCTGTAAAGGGGGACGATTATAATACTCCCTCATGGAGAGGTTGTGAGCAGCAAATGAGTTAGTTATGGGAGCAGTTAGAACAGGGCATACAGCAGGCACTCAATAAAGGCTACTGTTCTTTTCTTGATTTTCTTTGATGAAAGAAATTGGCACTTCCTCCAGAAAAATGCAGACATATGCAATCCTGACTACACTTTCAGGTTGTCTACACACCTCCCAGAAAACCAAATTAAGACCCACACTGACTTCATAAATGTCTCAAGGCAAAAAGTAGGCAAGGACTATTTTAGATTTTTTTCAGTTTTTTTTTTTTCCTGGCTTTTTGAGACAGGGTCTCACTATGCAGTTCAGGCTGGTTTTGGGTTCACTTAGGAGGCCAGGCTGGTCTCAAACTCGCCTCAGCCTCCCGAGTGCTAGGATTATAGGCGTGCGCCGCCATGCCTCGCTTGCTATTCTAGATTTAAAAGAGAGCAGCACAGAGCCTGCCTGGCAAGTGTGAGGTCCTGAGTTTGATTCCCAGAACCCCCCCCCAAAAAAAGAGAGAGACAGACAGAGACAGAGAGACTTTTGAGACATAACCAAATGTAATTGGAGCTGTTGACAGTGTTGGGGACCACAAATACCCAATGGCTAATTTTGCAAATTTCCCTAAAGGATAAACAGAAGCTTAGGATCATTGGTATCACTGTTTTGAGATTTTTCATTAACTCCTCAGGGACCAGTCATCCTCTCCCACCAAGACTAAACTAAAATCACTAAGATTAAAAGCACTCCACGGAAAGATCACTCTGCAAGGAATCATCTCTGCCCTCTTGAGTCATCCCAGGGTTATCTGATTGACTTCTGAGTCCTCTGCTGACCTTGAATCTTCCAGCTAGCCCTTTCTATCATTGTATACACCCAATAAATAGTGGCTGGTATGGAGTGTCTTTATCTCTGCCCATCCTAAGGCAACGACTTTCCAGCTCCACTTCATGTATTACTAAATTTGTCTCTTTTTCTTAATTCATTCTTTTGCTGTACCCCTCATGCAAGCAGTTGGGGATCTTGGCCAGGTCCCTGATAGACAAGATTCTGAGTTTTTGTTTGTTTGCTTTGTTTTTTTAAAATCAAAGTCAAACTGGGCATGGTGTTGAATGCCTGCTATCTCAGTTACTCAGAAGGCTGAGACAGGAGCGTCACCTAAGCCCAGGACTTCAAGACCAGCCAGGGCAACATATCAAGGCCCTTCTAAAATAAAGAAACAAAACAAAAGAAAAAAAATCAGACATTTTCTGGGTGATGACGGAGACTTTAACTATAGTCAGGCGAGTTGTGATGGGGACATTGTGGTTATATAAGAGCAGGTTCCTGTTCTAGGAGGACCAGCCCAAATGTTTAGGGACAAGGGGTTTATGAGGGGTGGGGTTGTATCTTATATTCAAAAGCTTGACAAAAATTTTGTAAATACTTTCATTCATAGAGTGAAAAGTAAAGCAAATGGGAAAATCGATAACAATTCTTTTTTTTTTGTGAGTACTGGTATTATAAGCATGCATCGCCATGCCTGGCAATAGACTCTAATTTCAAATAAACAATAAGCTCAGCGAGGACCTCACTACCCCTTGGTCCCCATGGCCCATTAGCCTTATCGCTCATGATGGTCACCTTCCACATGGGTGTCCCTGGAGCCCTCACAACTACACTGTCCCAAACCAACCTCAGCATCTTCCCCAAACTCACTACTTATTCCCCCTCTAGCTCGCAGAGGTCTCTCTCTCTCTCTCTCTTTTTTTTTTTTTTTTTGGTGGCACAGGATATCGAACTCACAACCTCGCACCTGCCAGGGAAGGCGCTTAAGCCACTGAGCCAAACTCCCGGCCCTACGCAGAGGTCTCATTGTCCCCAGGTCCCCAGGGCCGGGCTTCACTCTGGACACTGCCCTTTTCCAACCATCCTTTCCCTTCCCCTCATGCTTTCTGCTGGCTCTGCCTAGTACCAGCCATGTTTTAGAAGGCTCTTTTGGGTACTTGTCCATGTTTCATCTCTTCAAAATCCCACTGTGTGTCACATGCTCTGTGCACTACATGGCAAGCTCCAGTCCATATGTGTCATGTGGTAAGATAAACATGGTGGACTCTGCTCACTGATTCCGATGCTCAGCTCCTACCTTCTTCCTGCTCTTTTCCTCTTTCTAGTAATAGACCCCTCTGGCCCAGTACTTAGCCCAACATGTGACCTTTCAGAGCACAAGCTCCTTTCCCACCTGTCTTGCAGATACATGGGGCCATGTGCCAAGTTCTGGCCAATGGATACAAGCAAAAGTGACAGGGCCAAGTCTAGGTTGTCCCTCCTCTGCTTTTTCTCCTCTCCCAGCACCCTGAAGAAAGAGGCAATGGTGAGCCCTCTTGGACCACATGAGTAAAGGCAATGGTTCATGGACAGCAGAGCGACAAGATGGAGGGAACCTGGACCTCTGACCTGACCCACTTACAAATAGATGGCTGCACGAAGAAGAAAGAAACTTTTAGTTCATTTGGGCTAAGGAGACTTAGGGTCTTTGGTTCGAGCAGCCAAACATATCCTAATGAACTCCCTGTTACCTTCATGCATGGACTGAAAGCCACCCACTCATACAGCTCCCCACCCCACGCTCAGGCCCAGGAGCCCTTACGGATGACGTCGTCTCCGAACTGGTGCTGGGCAATGTGCTGGAAGAGGGTGGTAAGGACAGGCAGCAGGGCCACTGTGGTGTAGGTGAGGTTCTGGCCCACGCCTTTCACCTGCGTGCGTGCCTGGGACACCTTGCCAAGCCGCAGGTTCTCCACCATCTTCTCGATGTCCTCCGAAGCACTCTCAAAGAAGGAGCGGAGGCCGGCCTTCACGATCTCAGGGCCTGACTTCATCACCGTCCTGGGAGGGAAGTGGGGAGACACCCAAGTGGAGAGGCTCAGTGTGGGGAATCTAGGACAGGGGCTAGGACTGAGGCCATGAATAGAGTGGGAGTGTTCCTACCTGGCATCTAGGGAGCGTGCCAGGATGTGGAGACAGTTGACCACAGCAGGGGCATCGGTCCCTGGGAGGACAAGGGCTGGGCTGAACGAAGGGCTATAGGACAGCCCATTACACTTTGTCAACACTTCCTGGCGAGGTCAGCATGCTGCCTGCCCACACCTGCCCCACCTCCCAGTCCTGACCACTCTGCTGTCCTTCCTCCATCCCAACTCTGATCTGTCTAGGGACAGTGGACTGGGAGCCCCAAAAGGGCAGACCCAGGGCTATCTCAGTCCCTGTCTTGTCCCCAGGGCCACCCAGTCTGTGGCCAGATCCCGAAAAAGAGCACAAGGAAAGCCGTTCAAATTAAGGCTGTGACTGGGAAATCTTTCCTCCTGCTGGGGTTGGAGATAAGGAAGAGAGAGGTGAGGTGGAAAGGCTTGGAAACGGCTACTTACCGAAGAGAGAGACTCGGTGGCGGACGAGAGCAGCAAGTTTGCAGAAGAGGCTGAAGAGAGAAAGGGACAGGACAGGGAATGGGAAGTGAGGAGGCCGAGGAGATGAGGGCAGTAGTGACATAGGGGAGTCAGGGAGAGAAAGGACAGGGAGAGAGGGCAGAAGACAGAGCCAGGAGGAGAAAGGTTGAGGGAGTGGAGGATAGAGAGATGAACAAGCTGGAAAGTCACAGGCTATAACTGGCATGTGGGATGCAAGGGGTGTGTCTGTCTGCCTTTGAGTCAGGGTGACCAATTTGTCCCAGTTTATTTGAGGGTCCTGCATCTTGGAAAATCCTTGGGTCCCAGGCAAACCAGGACAGCTGGTCACCCTATCCTTTCCACCACCTCTGCAGGGGGAGGACAGAGCCCCCAAGGGCCAAGGTTGGGAATTAAGTGGCCCCAGATTATAATCCTGTGTGGTAGGGGCCTGGGTCAAGGTCACAGGTGGCCTACCTGGTGATCATTTCCTTCTCCTTGTTGGAGGCGTGGCCACCACTGCCCAGCACTTTGGCTGGTGTGGACAGGAAATAGAGGCAGTGGTTGGTGAAGTACTGATTGATCAAAGGAAGCAGGATCTGGAGGTGGGGGAAGGAGAGGGGTGGTAAACTGAGGGGTGGAGAGACCCCCTCTTGTCCTCAGTCCCTTCCAGCTTCTGAGCCCGTCTCTCACCTTGGCAAAGAATTTAATCTCCTGTTCATGTGGGGATTTTTCCACACGTCCACTGCTGACCACAGCCTCTGTGGGGGAGGCCAGACAGAGGTCATGGTGGGATCAAGATGGGGGAAGCCAGCATGTCCCAATGAGAGGGACCCTGATGGCAGAGTTAGGAAATGATAGGTGATAATGCCAGGTGTGGTTGTACACACCTGTAATCCCAGCACTCCAGAGGCTGAGACTGAGGCAAGAGGACTGCAAGATGCAGCCCAGCCTGGGAAACTAGCAACTCAGCAAGACCCTGTCTCAAAATTTAAAAATTTTAAAAGGGCTGAGGATGTAGTTCAATGCAAAGCACCTGGGTTCAATCCTCAGTACCAAAAAAAAAAAAAAAATCAACTTCAAACAATAATGATAGTAATACAATTATTAACATAATACCGTCTCTGATTATTAAACACTTGACATGTCCCCGGCACTGTCATCGCTGTTGTCGCCTCCCAACTTGGAGGTCTGTACAGTTAGTACCCCTCCCCCGTTTTCCAGGTGAGGAAACAGGTGAAATAATTACTCCGGGTCACACAGCCAGGAAGTGACAAATAGGTGGCAGTTATGGTGAACACGACCTGCCCCCCCATGGCTGAAGAGGAAACTGAGGTTCAGAGAGAGGAGGGAACTGCCAAGGCCTGAGCAGCAGGGAGGCTCAGCTGCAGGCTGAGCTAAGTGAGAGTGAAACTCGCCCTGCCTCTCACTGGGGGACAGGCAGGGTCCTGGGATTGGCTCTCAAAGGGAATGCTGGGGTCTTGGGAAAACCGGAAGAGACTGCAGGGGCCTTAGCTGTGATTCTTAGTGACATAGAAGGGACATCTAGGGGCCATCCCAACAGACTCAGCCTCTGCAACAGCCAGAATCTTCCCCGGTCTCATTTCTGCTCCTGCCCCAGAGGGGTTCTGGACACATGCGTCATATCCCTTTCCTACTTAGACCCCTCCTGTGGCTCCATCTCACTCAGGGTAAAGGACAAAGTGCACCTCATGGTCTGCAAAACCCTATCTGATCTGGTCCCATCACCCCTTTAATCCCATATCCTCTTGCCGTCCCCTCAATCGCTCTGTGTCAGCCACACAGGCATCCTGATAATTCAACCAGAGACCTCTCAGGGCCTTTGCACTTTCTGCTCCTTTGCCTGGAAAGTACAGGTGTTTCCAGACGTGCGCATGACTCCCCCACTCCTTCGCATCCTGGCTCAGATGTTGAATTCTCATTCAAGTCTTCCTTGAATTCTCTATATTTAAATTTACAGCCAGTCGCTCACTCCCAATTCCCTCACCATGCTCTATCGATTTTGCTTCCTGTAACTCTAACCACCTCCTAACATCCTAAACGATTTAGTTATTTATGACGTTAAGTGTCTGACTCCACTACAGGAACGTAGATGCAGGAAGGCAGGATCTTTGTGCTGTTCACCGCTGTAAATTCATCATCCAGACAATGCCTGGCACGTAGTAGATGCTTGTTAGATGAGAGGAGGGGGGAGAAATGAGGAGTCTGTATGTGAGGTGGAAACCGGGGAGGGAATTCTTCATACCGAGGTGGGCGATGAACTCCTGGGAAATGTCCATCCAGCGCAGCAGCTGCTGCAGGAAGCCAAAGGCGAACCGTTTCTCGATGGAAGACGTGTCCAGTTCCATGTCCTTAAGCCCTCTGCGAGCGGAGGGAGAGAGAGGTCAGCTCAGATGCAGGGCCTGCCCTGTTTCCCACCCCGCTGCTCCTGCAGGTCCTCCCTCTGCAGACCTCTGCCTTCTCCCAGGTCTCCGCTCCTCGCCCCTCGGTGGGGCTCAGCCCCACTTGGCACCCCTTCTGACCCCGCCTCTGCCCAGACCACGCCCATCTACCCATGCCCTTTAGGTCCCGCGTTTGCCCCGCCCCCGCCCCTCATGCCCCGCCCCTCTCTGGCCCCGCCTCTTCCCGCTTTTGCCTGTGGCTTCCCGCAGCCCTCCCGCGGGGCCCGGCTCGCGTGCCTGGTGACCGCGTAGCCGTTCATCTGCAGGAACTTGAGCAGTTCTTGCGCTTTCTCCCGATCTCGTGCCTTCTCCTTGGCCGTGAGCGTGTCATAGGGAACCAGCAGAGGATGGGACCCACCACCTAGGGAGGCAAAGACCAGAAATCAGGGGCGGGGGAGAACCCCAGGGCTTCTGCAGTTGAGAGCGTGCACAATGACGGTGATAAAGACGGAGATAATAATAACGGAAGCCCTGCTTTCTAACTCGCTCGGGGCTGGCAGACAGTTATTAAGCGTAGCGGGTGAAGGCAGTTGTTCAAAAGTCACCCCATGAAACCAGGACTCTGACCTAGGCCCTCAGGGCCCGGGAGCTAGGACAGGAGTGTAGGAGCGCGAGGCGTGTGTGGGCACCCTCACCCTTGGCCTCCAGCTCTTGCTTCTTCTTCCGCCCCCATGTGTTGTGGTAATTTTCTGCGAGTTGTTCCGCCATGGCCTGAGAATGGATGCAGAGTCAAGTACCCGGATTCAGAGGACACCCTCCATCCACAGGCGCTCCATCCGCCCCAAATGAAAGATTGGAGGTCTTGCCTGCAGCTCCCGGGATAGGGTAACTCCGCTGAGGTCAGGCGGCTGAGGGTTGTAGCCTTCTCGCGGATCGTAGGTCTGAGGGGGCAAGAGGGAGATGGGGGCCGCATGGGCTGCCAGGAAGCCCAGCCTAGCCTCTCCCCTGCTCCTAGCCACTTCCTCCGTGTCCCCTACTGGCTGGCACTCCTTCGCTCAAGTGATCCTCCTGCCTCAGCTTCGAGGCATGCATTCTTTTCTTTTTTTTTTTTTTTTTTTGCGGCACCGGGGATGGAACTCACAACCTCACGCCTGCCAGGGCAGGCGCTTAAGGCACTGAGCCAAATTCCCGGCCCTGAGGCATGCATTCTTGATTCCCCTTTTGTCCCTCTCCTCTCCTCTGCCCTCTGATTCTTCAGACTGTGGCAATCTCACTTCCCAGGCCCCTCAGACTTTGATGAATCTCTTCTGGCCTTGTCCTATCTCCTGACCCCCACCTCAGCTTTTTGATCCTTCTCCTCTCCCAACCTTAGCCCCACCCTTAACCAGCCTTCGTGGCCTCACCTGGGCAGTCTGGGATATCTTCCGTGTCTTCTTCTTCTCTGTCTTCTCCTCCTCGCCCTCCCTGGCCTTCTCTATGGTCCATTCCCAAGCAATCATGGCCTTCAAGGACTCCTTGATGGGCCAGCGGTAAATCTCCTTGTCCTGAAGTGGACAAGAGGGAGCAGAGTTGGTGGAATAGGACAAGAGGGAAGTAGAGGAAGGAGCTCTTGGTGCAGGCCCCCTGTCTCCCGAGTCCCCCAAAAAGGAAATTCTTGACTGTGTGGCTAGAAAGTGGTTCAGTTTAGATTCAAACCCAGGTCTGTCACCTGCTCTGTAACAGAGCATCCCAAACAGTCTCATCATTCCATCTTACCTGAGTCTCAGTCTTATGCTCAAGAAATCAAACTCACCCTCTGATTCTTCCTGAGAGAAGGGACACTAGGAACCTGGGGTCCCCCAGGAGAAGCAACTCAGTTTGAGAGAAGGTAAAGTCTGCCAATGGGGAGCCCTAACCACTGATGCACCAAGATACAAACCTTTGAAGCTGCCTTATTCTTCCCTGAACTCCCAAGTTTGGGGGTTTAATTTTGATCCCCAATATAGTCCCCAAGGCTTGGTCACCTTCTCTGAAAAGGTCTTGTAGGGCCTCAGCATGGGGTGAGTCTTCAGTTCCTCATCTATGTTCTCTCCGTAGGACCAGTTGTTCTGTATCTAGAGGTGGATGGGGGGGCAGCAGTGAGGGCACAGGCAGAAAGCACCCTGGAGGCGCTGAGCGCTCTAAGGAAACCTGGGGATCCCAGGAAGTGGGGTGGCTCAGGGAAGGCTGGGTCTAGAGGACATCTTGGGTCCTAAGGAAGGCTGGCAGAGGTGGGGGCTCCTGGGACAGGGACCATGATGCCAACCTTGTCAAAGGCCCACTTCTCATGCGTGTACTCTGCAAACTTGTTAATGAAGGAGTCAAGCTTCTCTGGGATGATCACGCTGTTGGAGGGGACAAGGCCAGCACATGTTGGGGTTGGGTCTCCTGCCACCTCCGAGATCCTCTTGTCCAACCCAAGCCCCACCTTCTCCTGTCCCAGGGACTCACTTAAGGGTCTCCACAGGTCGGGGATCAAAGTTGCCTTCAGCATCCACTGTGGCCTTCTTCTCTGCCTTGGAAGAGTATGAAGCATCCACATAGTCGGGAGGCAAGGCCCCTGCGATGGCGCATAGGCAGGGCATGGCCATGCGGTACAGCTCCTGGTCATATTTCTGGGGATACCAAGGGCAGGTTTGGCGGGGGTCACATCAGGCCTTGCTGAGCCTTCTAGCCCTGGAGGCTGAGGACCTCTCATTCACACTAATCATCAACTCTCCTGACCCCACGAACATGAGTTATGGTCCTCCCCAAAATGAAACCTCAGGCCCAAATCAACCCCCAAATCATCTCCATATTACCCCTCTCCAAGTTCCCAAGCTAGAGACCATGCAGAGCTGCTTCTTTCATGGAACCCCTCCAATTTGGGGATTTCATCTGAGTCCCTAAGGTCTTCTACATGGGCCTCTTTGGGGTCCCCTGGATGGCCAGACCTTATGTGCCAGAGAGTCAAAGATGCCCCAGAAGAGTTTGCGTGTGAGATGTAGCTCTTCTTCTGAGGTGACCCCGAAGTTGGCCCAGCCGGTGGGGAGGCAGTAGTACTTCCAGCAGCGCTCATAGTGGTTGGTGAGGAGCTGGGCAGGAGAAAGAAAGAACACACAGGGGTGGGCATAAGCAGATGGAGGCAGTGCTTGAATTATGAAGGTTTGGACTATGCAAATGATATGCTAATAAGGGAGAAGGATGGTATGTTTATTGGAAAACGGCCCTGGACAGTGTGTTAGGCAAAGTTAGCGTTCCCATTTTAGAGCCAGGATGAGCATTAAACTTGAGTTGGATTTGTCTGTCATTTTACAGAAATAAGCGTGCTAATAATCCACGAGTAGGGTGGAGTACACATGGGCATATGGATGGAGTGATCTGCGCTTATGCAAATCAGCATGCCAAATAGAAACACAGGCAACAACTCATGCAAATATATGATAATTGAGATGAGGGCCTCTACTATCCAATATGCAGACTAGAAGTAGAGGCTAATTTAGGCATATGTAAAATAGCCAACATATCTGAGTTGGGGGTATCTCCTTATGCAAACCAGCATGCAAATGAAAAAACAGGAGAGACAGTGTGCAAATATTCAGAATAGCTGTGGTACTGTTTATTCAAATAAACGCACTCATTTGAATAGTGGAAGGCTGGTGGTCTAGGCTCGCGGATAAAATGCTAATTACGGGAAGTGCTGCGCCCCATACAAATATATGCTAATTGAGGCGGGGGCTAATTAAGAGCTAATTAAAAAATCTTAGCGGCACCAATGAAGGAACGTGGAATGTCCTGGGAGTTCTGGCATGCAAATAAGGACGCTAATTGGTTTCTCTGAAGACAGGGCTCTCCCGTGCGAGCTGATTAGCTGGGGTGGGCGATGCTGATACCACCGAGCCCCCTAGTTCAGGGCAGAGCAAGGCAGTGGAGGCTGCATGCGAGAGAGCCTTGTGCTCACCTTCAGCGGCATCTTGGCAAACTCGTTCAGGATGGGCACGTCGAACACCAGGCGCCGCAGCAGGTGTTGCAGCATGGAGGGGCGGATATACCTGCAAGGACACGCAAGGGGCGGTGGCTCTCACCTGGAGCCCCGCCCACCTGGCCCCCGCCCACCATTTGACCCCCGCCCACCTATAGCTCCGCCCACTCTGGCCCCCGCCCACCTGCACAGCGCCATTAGGCAGTCCTCGATGACGTCGCGCTGTGCCTTAGTGAGCGAGCGGCCGCGGGACAGGCGGTAAACGGTGTGAAGCATGGAGTCCACCATGATGGCGCGGTGCTCAGTTCCCGCAAAGAGTGGCGCACACTTGGTGATGAGCGGTAGCACCGCCAGGCACAGGTAGCGGTTTAGCGCTAGCGCCATCTCCGTGGTGCTGAAAGTGGCCTGGGACACAGCGTGGGGACATCAGGCCCACTGCACACCCCTGGGGTTTCCCTGATGCCCGTCCTAGACAACTCTAGGCAAAGCACCAGGCTTCTGATCATTCCCCCAAACCCTGCGCCTTTCCCATCTCCACCCTGCTTCCTTTATTACTTTACACTACAAAATTTCAGACATGCACACGAGTCAGAAACTGATTAATGAATCAGCACCTGCCTGGCAAGTACAAGGTCCTGAGATTGATTCCTGATGCAAACAACAAACACAAACAAAACCCAAAACCCAAGAAACAAAAAACAACAAAAAAAACCAACTGATTAATGAGCCCATTACCCAGATACAGTTGTTCTCCAGAAATAGATGTTCTGCCTGCTTATTTCTTCTCTTCTCCAGCCCTCACCTTTTTTTCCTGTAGGTTTTTGTTTGTTGAATTGTTTTTTGAGACAGATCTCACTTTGTAGTATAGGCTGGCCTTGTTTCCTGTAATATTTTCATGCCAGCCCCAGCCATATGCCCTTTTACTCACAGAAACATAACTATGCCTCTCCATTCCAATAAGCACTTCTATTTGACGGCCCTTGTTGCCTTCATCATATGACAGAATTAATCACTTCATCTTCATTATCAACTTTGTCCAACTGTCTCAAAAATTGCTTTCTATTTAGTTGGGACTGTTTGGATAAGGTCCTTGGGAGGGTCCACACACTGCCCTTGGCAGACAGGCGTTTTAGATTTTTTTTTTTAATCTAATAACCATTTCCTTTCCTCCCCTTTTAAATGCTATTTATTTGCTGGAGAAACTGGGCCATTGGTCCAGTGGAATTTTCTACATTTTGGCTTTGGTTCAATACCTTCTTGTAGTGTCAGTTAACTTGTTCTATGCACTTTATATTTCCTATAGATGGGTTATAGGTTCAAGTTCTCACATTGCTTTCCCAGTTTACCCCTCCAGCAGTCATCCCGTTCTGTTCCTCCCCAGCCAGCAACTTATAAGGAAATCATCAGTCATCTCTCCCTGTCTCCAGCTTCACCTCCAAGCTCTCCTGCACCCCTGCCAGAGGCTTTGGCCCTGTCACCTTGATGGGACTATTTTTCAAGGTCACCATCATCTCCATTTTGCTATATCAGTGGTCAGTTCTCATGCTCATCTTCTCTGGTCTTGTCATCATCTGTTATTACTTTTGTACACAGCTCTTTGTGGGTCCATGGTGCTGCCATCACTGAGAATGACTGGGGGTGGGATGCAATACTAGGGCCTCTGCACTGAGCTACATCCTGGCCCTTTTCTTAGTTTTTATTTTGAAACAGGGTCTCACTAAGTTGCCCAGGCTGGGTTTGAACTTGTGATCATCCTGCCTCAGCTTCCCCCAGTGCTGGGTTTACAGGTATGTGCCACCATCCCTCGTTAGAATGATTGTTTTTATAACTGGAAGTTGGAGATTCCAACCTACCCACTGTCAGAACACAAGTCTCTTCGATTTGGATTTTCTTTCTTTCCCTAACCTGATGGTGCTGGTGGTGGGATTATGCTACGGACACAATCCCAGGACAAATAAAAGTGCTGCTGTTACTATCTCAGGCTCCATCTTGTGTGCTCTGCAGAGGCAGGAAGGGTAGCCGGGGCATCAGGGCTGCTCACCGTGTCTAGTGAGGCTGCTGCCCTCATGTCAGGAAGGAAGCCCACATCCAGCACGTGTAACAGGAAGTCCTGGTTCTCAATGCCATAGACACGGTCCAGGAAGAGCACCATGGATGCCTTGTGGTCCGGCACGAAAGAGGCCGACATTTTTGGTTGTATCAGGGCCCCATCTACAGGCAAGAAGGGCACAGGTCAGGGATGTCCTTGGGACCCACTGGCTCCCTTCCCAGCATTGCTCCCATGCCAAGTCTGGCCTCCTCTTACCTTTGCCCAGGGTGGGGATCTGCAGTGGGAGGCTGATGATGCCCACAAGGTCATCCAAGGGCACGAGGGATCGGAGGATGGCCCGGATCCGCAGGGCCTCACCCTTGCCGGCTTGGATTAGCTGGGGGTGGCGGTTGGGCATGGACATGTCATCAGACACCTGTGCCCCATTTGGGTTTGCTCCATTTCTTCCCTTCCTGACACTCTGGTGGGCAGAGCAGGCCTCCTTCCGGAGGGAATAACTCTAGGGCTCTAGCCCTGAGCCCTCTGCCTGAGCCTCTTTCATCTCCACCCTGACCACTCTGGGCTGTCGCTCTCTGCCTCTCACACTGGACTGGGAGCTTCATGGGATCAGCACCTGTGGCTATGTTGAACACCAAATGTCCCCAGCAGTGCCTAGCCCAGGACCCACATGGTGAGAGCCAACCAGTGTTACCCAACACCCACACGAAGAGGTCAAAGCTGGCAGCCCATGCCCTCCTTCCTGCCCCACCCTGGCCTTCCCATCTTACATGCATCTCTGGAGCACAGCGTCCCAGCAGGTCAATCAAGGCCGCATAGAAGGACATGATGGCGTGTCCCAAGTGCACCCGGTTTTCCTCAGGGGCCTCCTCACCAAAGCTGCAGGGGAGCAGAATGTTGTGAGGAAGCACCCAGAGGTATGGGGAGGGCAGGGTGTGCTACAGGGTAGGAGCCGGGAGACTCACTGCTCACGCCGCCTGTCCCTGCGGACACCTGGACCATCCCGCGCAGGGTCCTCAGAGATGCGGATGGCCTCTTCAATGGCAGCCAGCAACCCCGAGCCTCCCTCACCACGCAGGGCTGGCCCGAAGCACTCAGGCTTGCGGATGAGCAGCCGCACTACCACGTTGGCGTTCTCCTCCACGCTCTCTCCTGGCCGCCCCGGAGGTCAGGAGGTCTCATGAGCCTCGGGACGCCATGCAGCCCGAGCACCCAACACTTCTAGGGGCAAGGCCGGGTCCCTGCTGGCTCCCAGCCCCCCGCCTCAGCCTCACTTAAGGGAATCCTTGACCTGAGGCTCAGGACATAGACAGTCATACTCAAGGAGGGTTTGGACAGTGACCCGACATGTCCTGCCCTGCCACCACCATGCCCTGCCTCACCATTGATGAAGACAGCGAAGCGCAGGAAGTCCAGGTAGCGCTCACCGCCGCAGGGGTTCCAGCCAATGTCGGGGTAACCTTTGGCCAGCAGCATGGGGCAGCTTTGGAGGCCACAGCCTGCCAGGTACGACACAACCTAGGGATAGGAGACGGCTTAGCCTGAGGCCAGACCCACACAGCCTTTCTTCCCCAAGTCTCAGGACTCTGTTCATCCCTGGAGCTCCTCAGCCCCATTCGTCTCTGCACCCTTCAGCAAATAACCCTGGTCCTATGCACAGTCACCCCTACCGGGACCAGAGCAGCAGCCCCCTCCCTGGGCTCCCTGCATCCCTGAGTCCATTCCACTCACACCTGTGAACACCTAAGTCAGGTCACAGCCTCTGCTCAGATGTTATGGCTGTCTCTCACTCAGGACAAAAGCTAGAGTCCCCAGTGTGGCTCATAAAATCCCTTATGACCAATCACTTCTCCACCTTCCACAGCCTCTCATCTCTCACTGTCTCTGCTCCAACCGCCTTGGTCTCTGCTCAAACTCCTGACACGGACTCCTGCCTCTGGACCCTTGCAATGGCTACTTCCTCTGCCTGGAACGCTCCTCCCCTAGTCTCTATCCAACCCTCACCACCTGGGCTTTACTCAGTCAGTGTCACTTTCTCAATGGGGCTTCCTCTGACCACTCTTATCTAACTCAGACACTCTCCTGACACTTGATATTTTTCTCCTTTCTCACTTATTTTCCTCCTTAACACCTGCCACTAGCTAATAGTTGGCAAGTTATTCATTCATCTTGTTAATCATCCTTCAAATGAGAATGTCACTTATGTGAGAACAGGGATTTTTGACTGTTGCACCACTACTGCCTTGAACAGGTCCTGACATATAATGTGTGCATGATAAATATTTATTAAGTGAATAATTATATGATAGCAACAAGCCATTATTGAGCACTGTTTCACAACTGCATGAAGCTGTTTCGATGACTGTTCATTGTGGAGCTGAGGTTACGGAGGTCTGGAGAGGCTGTTGCTTATCCAAGGCCACACAGCAAGGGAGATGACCCTAAGTACAGAACTCCAGAGCCACACATGTCCTTGCTGCATACAGAAGCCATGGCAGAGGGGACCACCCAGCCAGCAGCACAGGGCATGGAAGCGCCCACCCTGCAGCATCCCATGAACAAGCCCCTGGGTATTGTTATCTCCCTGCAAATTATTCCCCACTGATTCTGCTCTGGACTGCTCAGCACACCCCCCCAGGAGGGCCTCAGAATCAGCAGGTGACTCAGCAGCCAGGTAGGGCCAGGCCTTTCCCTCCACACCTTCTCCAGGTCCTGCTCCTGCAGCGCCAAGGCCAGCTCATTGTTGTCGATGACAGAGGCAGCAGCCACGTCCAGGGGTGTGGAGCCCTGCATGCCTGTGGCGGGAGGAGAGGGTGAGGATGCTCTTCCAAGGTGCACAGCTGCTTCTTTCACTCCTGACCGTGTGGTCTTCAGGAGGCCCTCCCTGCCCACCCCTTTCCCTTTCCTTCCTGTCTGGTCTGTTTCCTCCACCCCAGGTCTGACCAGTGTGGGCTGTCACTATCTGAAACTGGGCTGTCTTCTTTGCCACACCCTGAGCCCAGTGAGGGCCAGGCAGGGCTGTCTGGCTCACTACTATGTCCTACGGCTACTCATCACCCAGCCACACCATGATGGGCTGAGACTGAGCATTTGTTGAATGGCTGAATGAGTGAGTGAGCCGGCGGAATGGGCTGGCAGAAGGGGACTCTGGGAGCAGCCCTTGAGCTCGGGCTTTCTCACCCAGGCCGATGCCACTATTTTCCAGTAGGTAGCTCAGATGGTCAAACATAGAGCGCTGGTTCTGCCGGCTGATCCGGCAGAAGTAGCAGAGGAAACGGCAGCAGCTCGTCACCATCTTGGGGAAGCGGATCTCCTAAGGTGGCAAGGTGGGCTGGTGATCAGTGTCTGCCCTCTGTGGCCCCTTCCCCCAAGCCCCCAGCCCAGCTAGTGGCCTCACCTTGGATTCGCCACCCCCAAGGACATTCACCATGACCTCCATGACTGTCTCATGCATGCCCAGAGCCCTCATCAGGTTCGGGTGTTGGTAGAAGACTTTGTTGTTCATGATGTTCCTGTGGACAGAGAATGTATGTGGGTCACCACAGGCAGGGGAAGCCATTGCCACCATCATGATAACAGCATTTATTTACATGTATGTATGTATGTATGTATGTATTTTGAGGTACCGGGGCTTTTGCATCTCTGGCCTCTTTTTATTTTTTAATCGTGAGACAGAGTCTCAATAAATTGCCCAGGCTAGGGTCAAACTTCTGATCCTCCTGCCTCAGTCTCCCAGAGTGCTAGGATTAGCCAGGCATGTACCATTGTGCCTGGCTTGACCTCTTACTCTGTACCCTACACCATTCCCTTTATAGATTTGAACTCATTCATCTCTATGTTTGCTCTGGGAGGCAAGAATTATGATTACCCCTATTTTCACAGGTAAGGAAACTGAAGCCCCAACATAAGGCAGACTCTCCTAGGACAGAGATCTCTATCATGTTTCCAAGTATATGCCCACGTGCTTACAGAGGCCTGGCACACAGCAGGTGCTTAATAAGTGTCTACTGAGTGCATGAAGGAGACACAGTTAACATTCAAGTGCTCAATACCATGATGACTATTTTTTAGATCATTCATTTTTTCATCCATCCCTGTTTTCCTTGGAATGTTTTGTTTCATTTTGTTTTGAGACAGAATCTCAATATACATATTAAACTTGTACTCCTCCTGCCTCTGCTTCCAAAGAACTGGGAGATCACCATGATGATGATGATGATGATGATGATGATGATGATGATGATGATAATGATGATTGGCATGAGCTTACCAAAACCACACCACCACTCTGGGGTAGGCATAGCTCTTCCCTATTTAAAAATGAGGATACAGAAGCTCAAAATGGGAAACCTCATGCCAAATGTCATATGTAAGTAGAAGCTGTTTCCCAGGAGCAGATGAAGCAGGAAGGAATGGACGCTCTAGGAAGGAGGGGTGAGGGCAGGAAAGACAGGGCCTTGTTCTGGGAGGGGTTTACCACGGATGTGTCCTGCTATATCCTGATATGGGCCAGACGTTGGGAGAAGGGGATGTTATCATGTCCAGGGGAGACTACACAGGGCACTGGCTCTGAGGGACACGCCTGACAACAGAGGGGGCCTCACCCAATGCTCTGGATCATGAGGTTCTCCTCCTGGGGGCCCATCTGCACAATGAGCAGTGAGCGGATCTGGCCCAGGCACTCAAGCAGGCTCATGGTGTCCTCCACAGAGGATGGCGAGATGGTATATGCCCTTGGCAGGGCACGCAGCAGCTCACCGAGCCCATCGTATTGCCGGTGCAGGAGGCTGAACATGGCCCGAACCAGCTCGGGGCTCTGCACGAAATCCTCCTGGGCCCAACGGACCACCGTGTGAGACACCAGCTCCTGCAGGGACTCTGGGAAAGGGATACAAAGGTCAGAACGCAGCCAGAATGATGCAGGAGAGGCCCCTCTTCTTACAAACCTCTTGGTTACCAACCACTCCCATTATCCTCCTACCAAGGGCTCTTGGATTCTGGCAGGTTTTCCTCCGTTGCCCTGTTCCCATGGCCTTCTGGGATCTGGCTGTCACTTCCCTGCCTTTATCTCTCACCACTTGCCCACTCAACCACTCGGTTCCTGCCATGCTGGCCTCGGAGCCTTGGCACTATCTCTTCCTTTCGTACCATCCTTCCTCCCCCAGATCTTTGCACACCTTGGTCCCTGCTTCTGACCCTTCCATCCTCATCTCTCTCCTAGCCCTCTTAGATTTTATTTTTCCTCTTAGCACTGATGACCACCTGACATTTGTGTATCCATATATGTATTTGATGTAATATTCTTTCTCTTTGTTTGTTTGTTTGGGAGAGGGTCTTGCCATGTAGCCCCGGCTGGTCTCAATGTTAAGAGCCTTCTTCCTCAGCCTCCCAAGTGCTAGGATTTCAGGTATGTACCACCACACCCAGCTTATGTTTGGTATAGTATGCTAAACTCCTGGAAAGCAAGGCCTTTGACTTTCCCACTGTTGTTTTTTACAGCCCTGCTAAAAGTGCCTGACCCAGAGCTGTCCCAATAAATGATCTTGAAAGTTACAGGATAAAACCTATACCCAGGGACTCTGTCCTTACGATATGTGACCAGTATAGTATATGTTTGAATAGTGACACCTTGCTCAACACTTGCTTTTGTAACCCTTCAACATGGTAACTGTCTCATCATGAGAGAAAATAAAAACAAAAGCTGAGGGCCTGGAGGCTGCAGTGGTAAAGGAGCTGCCACCACCCTGGGCTGGATGTGCCTCCCGGAATTGGGGCCACACCCCTGGCAGCCTCCTCCCCAGCTCTTCACTCTCAGTTCTGCTTCTCCACTGCCCTTTTATTCCTCCTCAAGGCCTGTGTTGGAGACCAAGGGTCCTCAGGCAGAGCACCCGCAACTCTGTTTCCTGTCCCCGCTGTCCTCAGTCCTCACGGGGTTTAGGCTCCTCTGCGGGCGCCTCCTCCTCCGGCTTCTCCGTCTTCTTTTTCACCAGCCGCACCTTCTCCAGCAGACTCATCAGGCGGCTGCCCAGAGAGGTCTCCTCCTCTGGTTCCTCCTCCTCTCCTGCCAGCTGAATTCCTAGTGGTCAAGGAGGGAGGGAATGTTGCTTATGTGCTTGAGCATTCACCTGCTCCATCATTTATTCCACTCATTCCTCATTCACACGCACATTTGTGAAATTTTCCATTTTCTCCTCTTTCAGATTTTCTTTTCTTTTCTTTTCTTTTTTGAGACAGGGTCCAGGTTGTCTTTGAACTCACTATGGTGCCCAGGCTGGCTTCAAACCTGTAATGATCCTCCTGCCTCAACTGCCCAAGTGCTGGGATTACAGGTGTGTACCACCACGCCTGGCTCTCTTTTGATTTTTTGATACAGTGCCTCACTGTGTAGTTCAGGTTGGCCTTGAAGTCACCATGGAGCCCAGGCTGGCTTCAAACTCACAGTGATCCTCCTGCCTCTATGTATTTCTTTATATGTTTACATTTTTGTTCATTTATTCATTCTGTGACACGTTTGCCTTTTAAGTCAGCTATTGCAAATATGTTCAAAGAACTTAAACAAAAATGTCTGAAGTTAAAGGGAACTGTGATGGTAGTGACATATTCTATAAAGAATATTAATAAAGTAAATAACATTTTTAAAGAACCAGGTTGAATAAATGCACAACTATGCATCTCTTAATTTTTAACTGTGAAAAAGGAAAATACAACAACCAAAATAAAAAATTATGAAAGGTTTGATAGCATATTTGAGCTAGCAGGAGAGAAAAGCAGTGAACTTGAAGATAGGACATAGAGGTTCTCCAGTCTGAAGAAGTGAAAGATAAAAGAAGGATGAAGAAGGAGAGCCACAGAGCCCTGAAGGCTAACACTGAGCAATCATGATCTTCAGAATGAGTTCCAGAAGGAGAGGAGACAAAGGGTCAAAATGTTTGAACACTTGTCCAAAACTTTCCAGCCTTAATAAAAATATTAATGTTCACATTTAAGAAACTCAAACTCCAAGTAGGATAAATTTAAAGAGCTCCATACCTTGATACATCTTACTCAAACAATTTAAGGCAAAGACAAAAAGAAAATCTTGAAAGTCCGTCAAAGAAAAATGACTCATCACTAGCCATGTGTGGTGGCACATTCCTATAATCCCAGCACTCTGGGAGGCTGAGGCAGGAGGAATGCAAATTCAAGCCTGGGTAATTTAGTGACTAAATAAGACTATATCTCAAAATAAAAAGTAAAAAGAACTAAAGTTGTAGCTCAGTGCTAAGGCCATAGGTTCAATCTCCAGTGCCACAAAAGAGAAAAGAAAAAAGACATCATCACATACAAGAGAATCTCAGTAAGATTATCTGCTGATTTAGCATCAATTAGTCAGCGAGTTCTCCACTCAACTCTAAATTTTCCTTGCATCCTTCCAGTCAGCCAGCCAACTAGCCATCCCTTTACTCATTTATTTCATCCTTCTATACATCAATTTTACACATCAATTCACATATCCGTCCATTTACTTGCCTATAGTCAATCTATACACCCATACACCCAAATACTCATATAAACATATCCTTTCACTTATCTTCTATCTGTTCACCAGTACAGTTATATAGCACCAATACACAGATTTTTTTTTTCTTGGTACCAGGGATCAAACTCACAACCTTGCACCTGCCAGGCAGGCGCTTAAGCCACTGAGCTAAATCCCTGGCCCTGACACTCACAGATGTTTAAAGTTAGGGAATCTTAGGGAAACTTCAGAGGCTGTCTCAAGAAAGTTTGCAGGAAGAGTTCTCCGATTCCTTCTTCTTACCACAGTGGGCCAGCAGGTCTCGATGAAAATCCTGCAAATCCACTCGGATCTCGTCGGGGAGGGGACAATCTTCTTCATCTGCACCATCTTTGAATTGCAATAGCATGTTGATCTAGGGAAAGGTCAACAGTTTGAACGAGGGTCAGAAGCCATAGAACAGAAACTCTGAGATCAAGGATCAAAGATCCAATTTTAAGTCCCTGTCTAAGGTCATGAGCCAAAGTGTGTGTGTTAGAGAACATCTGGGAGACTAAGGAAGAGGTCTGAAAGGGGTCAGGGTCATTCTCTAAGGTCAAGCTGGTTCACACAGCAGTATAAGAGATAAATATATCAATTGTTTAAGGGGCAAGTACTGGTTTTGAGGTTGAGGACCACCATGGTCAGCCAGGAGAGAGGCTGAAGCTGAGGCTTAACCGGTGCAACTAACTAGAGTCAGGGGTCAGAGGACCTGTTCCTGGGGTGGGGAGCGGAACTCGCGGGTACGTCTCGCAGTCTCAGCTGCGCTCATGGTGAAGGCTTTCATGAGGAGGCTGTAGCGGTCCCGCTGGTTGGCCTGCAGTTTGTCCACATAGCGCTCTGCAAAGGCTGCCAGGGACTCCACGCGGTGCTGCAGCTCTTGGTCACAGAAATACTCCAACAGGTGGCACATCTGTGGGAGGACAGCCATACAGGAGGAGGGATGGCTGTGAGACCACTGGGACCTCCTTGAAGCTCTGCCTTCTCCATGGCCCTGCTTAGGTCCAGCCACCACCAATTCCTGCTTAGATCCTTAAATCTTTCCTATGGTCTCCTCCCAGACAGAAGCCAGAGAGATCATTCCAAGCCAATATTGCTCCACTGCTTTAAGGACTTCCACTTCCCCACTGCCTCAGGACAAAGTCTAGACTCCCAGACTTGTGGCCCACTAGACCTCCAGATGGATGGAGACTGGACGACGGAAAGAACCAACCCACCTGTAACTTCACAGACTCTGGAAGCTTCATCTGCAGCAGTCCCTCCTCCAAGTCTTCTTTCTCCCCTTCTGCTGCCTCCTCTTCCTCTTTTTCTTCATCTTCCTTCTCATGTGCTCCTTCCTCCTCATCCTCCTCTTTCTCCTCTTCGTCTTCTTCTTCTTCCTCCTCTCCCTCCTCCTCCTCCTCTTCCTCTTCTTCCTCTTTGAATACTTCAGGTTCAATCATCTTCAAGATTTGTTTCACATCCTCATCACTAAAGACACCCATCACCTGCAGGACAAGGTCTGAGTCCTTCACTGTGACCTATAAGGTCTCTATAGTCATTTTCTGCCCTCATTCACCTGCTTCTCCTGCTTCTGCACATGTCAAATAATTCATTCCTACTTTGTCTGATATGATTCCTCCTGCGGGTAGAATGGCATCTGCTTCCTCCCATCCACCCTCTTTGTGTCCTTTCTCCCAAGTTAAAAAGCATACATGGCTCTGGGACAGGACACACCCTACACCTCAAGGAGATCCACAGAGCTCCTAGCATACAACACCAGCTCAGCCAGCACAATAAAGATACTAACATACTGAAGTATAGGAGAAAATATTGAAAGCAGATGAAAAGGAAGAAGAGGAGGAGAGAGAAAGATGGAGGCAGGGAGGGTGACTGGCTAGCTGAATCAGTAGATTGAATGGCAGAAGTTTGAAGGGGAGATGAATGAATGAATGTATCATGATAGGGAGTTGAAGATATCATGAGTGGATGCATAATAGGAGGATAAACAATGTATAGGTAGGCAGGTAGGTGTATGGATGACTTGATAGATGCATAAGCAAGTAAATGAGTGTGTAGATAAAAAGATAAATGAGAAATAGCCATGGGAATGGGTAAGGTAGGTGAAGGGATGGATGAATGAGCTTACCCATACAAAGTTGGATGAATGGTTATAAGAATACATGAATAAATGGATACATGAAATAAAGAATGGAGAGCAAATGGATAGGTGTAGATTTGGATGGGTGGATTTGTGGGTAGAGAATGGGTGTACACACACAGAGATGGGAAGTACAGATATGGGGGAAAGGTAAATGGAAGTGGAGGAATGGATGGATCTGTGAGTGATTACACTGGTAATGGATAGGTAAGTGTGATAATGGATGAACTGATAGGTGAATGGATGGGAGGATGGATGAGCAACTGGATTGAACTAGATACATGGATGGATGGTGGATGTATATGTAGGTAGAAAATAGGACAGAAAGGTGGATGGACTTGCAGGTGGGAAGATGAGGGTATATAATGAATGAATGGATAAATGAAGATGGGTGGGTGAAGGATGGATGAGCAGATGAACGAATGAATGAATGAGTGATGGTTGGGTAGAGGAATGGGAAGAAGGAAAAAGAGATTAATAAACACATGAATAGAAGATAGATGAATGAGGGGAAGGAAAAGTGAGTAAAGGGTAGGTAGATAGTGGAGGACCCATGAAAGGTGGATAGGTGGATGAACGGATAGATGGATGAGTTGCATGTATAAATGGGAGGGGGTTGATACATGGATGAAGGAATTATTACAACTGTAGAAGAAGAATGGGAGAAAGAAGAAGGAGAAAACTATTACCAGCAAGGTAGACACAAGCTTGAGCACAGGCACGAACTGGAACTCCACAGAGCCCCCAACAGGGTCTCGTGCATGCTGCCCACCATCTCGCACAGCCTCTCCCAGCATTCTCAGGGCCTTGTCCCGCAGGGCCTCCAGAGGGATGGCAGGGCTGAGACGGGCAGGGGCTTCTGCTGCCCCAGCTGCTGGCAGAGCCATCACAAAACAAGGAGGTGAGAAATGGTGTGGGGGCCTCAGGGAGGTTGTGACTCCAACACCAGGCAGGCCGTAGTGGCGAGGACCATCTTCAGAGCTGTGTCCAGGTGGAAAGAGTGTGATGGCACGCGTCTCGGATGTGAGGGGCACGATGTACTCTGAAAGCATGGAGCGGCGGGTGCGGCAGGCACTTTCGAGGTGGATGCTGATGAGGAGGTCGTAGTAGCCTGCACGCAGAGGGCCCGGCAGGTGTGCGTCCTCCAGCGTATGCAGCAGCTGTGCCTGGTCCACATGGCTGCACAGAGCATGAGCCACACGGTTGTTGCCCAGGGCGCACACTGCTCGGTAGAGGGAGAGAGTGTGCGAGTGGAAGCGCTGCAGGTCCAAGCGCTCGGACAGCTCCAGGATGTCCATGCACCTGTGATGGAAGTGAGGCGCACAGGCAGGGACAGAGTGGGCAGGGAGGTGGGAGGCAGCAACACAGACATGGAGAGGCAAAGAGATGCTAGGTCACAGTTGTTGCCCTAGCAGGAAAGCCCCGTGTCCCACAGTGTCAGGGCTCCCCCAGGGCTCTGGAACTGTCTAGTAGTCTTTCATCCACCCTACAAGTCCCTAAGGGCTGTCCCCCGCCTATTCTTTGGGATTCCTGGGATGGCCTAGGACTCTGGGACTTCTGAGAAGCTGGCTAAGATCAGGTGACCTTGAGATGTATCTAGGATCCTCGGGTTGGGTTTGAAGCCTTTCTGGCAGCTCTGGGTACCCTGGTTATGTTTGAGTGCCACTAAAATGTCAGCTCCATCAGGGAAGAACATTTCTGCCTGTTTTGTTTTGTATTCCCAACACCTAAAACAGGACCAAAGACATAGCAAGTACTCAACAGATATTTGTTAAATAGGTCAGTGTGTGCATTTAGAGTAGATCTGAGCATCCCGAATTGTATGTGAGCATTACTAGAATGTCACTTGGTGCCAAAGGCCTTGTGTCACCAGGTTAGAATGCTGTTGGTCACACAGGAGGAGCCTAGAGCTGTTTGTCAAGTGAATGAATAAATAAAAGATTGAGCCACTTGGGATCCCTGGCTGTGTGCAGAGACCTTACGATTCCCAGGCATCCATGTGAACACATATGTAGCCCTGAGTGTGTCTGGGGCCCTTGGAGTGGGTTGGGATCTCCATGGGACATGTCTAAAGCTCCCCTGAGTAGTGTTGTGACCCCAAGTCACCATCTGGATTCCTTGATGTGGGTCTGGGCTCCCTGAGACGAGCTTGGGCTCTGTAGTGTGGGTCTGGGGGCCCTAAGGTGAGTCTGTGTTTCACTGGGATGTATCTAGGGGCCCCTAAGGTGGATCTGGGGCCCCCAGGGGAATTATTTGGGGAGGCCAGAGCTGAGTCACAGTCCCCTAAATGGGACTCTTGAAGTGGTCTTGTGGTATGAGGAGGCACTGATTTCTATCTGACCCCAGAGGGATGACAGCTTCTGTCCCTGTGCCATCAGGCAGGCCCTAACCTGTTCTCCTCAGGGATGTGCAATGCCATCATTGTCAGTGGTTCCTGGCACTGCACAGCCCAGCCAAGCCGCTCGCCAGCGCGCCGCGTGTCCACATGCAGGAAGTGGTTGGGCATGCGGCTCCAGGAGACTGGCATCAGCATCTGCACCTCCAGCCGCGGTGGGCACTGAGGGGCTGGGTTCTTGCGCTCACTCACGAACATAGCAGCAGACAGTGGCATGATGTTCTGGGGGCGCAAAATCATGCATGGATTAGGATTCCCAGCCCTCTCCAACCCTGCACCCCTTTCCAAGGTATCCTCCTATACCTCCCACTTCAGACTGCCCAACGAATCACCCCTCCCTGCACTGTTACCTTCTGCTTCCCCAACTCAAACTGGATGACATTCTGGTTGGTGGGCAGGACGAAGACAGCAGGAAACAACTTCGTGTTGGGTTCCACCTGCCAGGGCAGAAGAAGGCAAGGGTGAGGGTGGGCTGGGGGTTCAGGACTCAATCTCAAATGCCAGAGTCAACCTTGCAGATCCACACTTGGACACTGGGTGCTACACAATGGCTCTGAGGTCACCCTTGGGCTGTACTACCCTTGATCCAGCACACACAGAATAACCCATCATCTCCCAAAAAAAAAAAAAAAAACTTTTTTCTGGTACTGGGGAAACCCAGACCTGAACTACATACCCAGCCCTTTTTAAATTTTTCCTTTTGAGGCAGGGTATTACTCAGTGTATAAGCTGCTTAGGCTTGAACTTTTGATCTTCCTGACTTGGCCTCCAATTGTTCTAACGCTACAGGTTTGTGCCACCATGCCCAGCTTCTCATCTGTGGCTTAGTGCATATGATGCTCCCTCCAGGGATGTCTTCCCCATTTCTGTCTATCATACTCATTTTTCAAGAACCAGAAAGACCAGCAGTCTTGGGAGGCTGAGGCAGGATTGCAAGTTCAAGCCCACCTTGAGGAATTTGGTGACTTAGTGAAACCCTGTCTCAAAATAAAAAAATTTTTAAAAGGACTGGTAATGTAGCCTATGAAGGCCCTGGGTTCAATCCCCAGTAGCATCACACAGACAAAACGAAACAAAATGAAATACTAGAGAGTGTCCTCTGACCACCCCCAGCCCCATCTTCCCAGTGGTACCCACCCTGCCAGTCCCCCACTCCAAATAACACCTTCTGTGCAACAGTCTTGCCAAAACCAAACCTGAATCTAACTGCACCTCTAGATCCAACCCCTAGTTTACAGGAATACAGGGGACAGAGGAAAGTTACAGAGACACCATAGCGATCGTGGGCAACAAGGTCAGCACTTCCCCAGTGTTAATGTGCATGCGAATCCTCTCTGGGATCTCAGTAAGAGGCAGATTCAGATCCAGCAGGTGTGGGGAGAGGCCTGAGATTCCGCTTTTCTAACAGTTTCCCAGGAGGTGCCGGACTTATAGGTCCCACGACCACACTTTGAAAAGCACAAACAGCCTGATTCCTTCAATAAACATATTTCAAAGGGGCAAAAAAGAAGTGGGAGGAGAAACCAAGGTAAGAAAAGAGACTCAAGGCACAAAGTAACCAATTAAAATATGTCACCACGGGCTGGAGACAAAGCTCAGTGGCACAGCACCTGCCTAGCACGTGTGAAGCCCGAGGTTCCATCCCCAGCATTGCAGAAAACAAAAACGATATACATTTGATTTTTCTTTGATTCCAGTTCAAATAAAGAAATGGTTAGAAGCCATTTTTGAGACAACCAGAGAAATTTGAACATGGGCTGGATATTTAATGATAGGAACTACTGGGTTTATTTTTTCAGATGATAGTGGTATTATGGTTATGCATTTAAAAATAATCCTTATCTTTTAAAGATACATACTGAAAAGATGAAACTATATGATGCCTGCAATTTCCTCCCAACTCCTGCAGTGGCTGTGGGAGGGAAGTAGGCGTAAAGACGAAAGGAGATTGTCTGTGAGTGGGCGGTTGAAGCTGGGTAATGCAGACCTGGTGGTTCATTATGCTATTCCATTTTTGTATATTTCTGAAATTTCTCCATTTAAAATAAAGTTTTACAAAACCCATCTTAGATGGATTAAATGATAGCTGCATGGATAAATATGTGATAAAGCCAATGTAGTAAAACATCAATGGTAGGTTTTGGTGGTGGGCATCTAAGCGGTTACAATTCCTTCAGTGTTATCATATGCCACAAAAATCCATTTTTAGGATGGGCATGGTGGCACACGCCTGTAATCCCAGCACTCAGGAGGTTGAGGCAAAAGGATTGCTATGAGTTCAAGGCCAGCATGGCGTACAAAGTGAATTCAAGACCAGCCTGAACTGCATAATGAAACTCTGCCTCAAAAAGACAAGAAAAAAAATTTTTTTTCATAATAAAATGTGGAAAAGGAAAATTCTACCTTAGGATTTAGGCCTCTCCTAGGGTGCTCTCCAACTGGTGAAAGGTGGTGACTGGAGTCACCTAGCCCATGAGGGATTACAAGCTTCTCTCCAAGGTCAAGTTGTACTCTGTCTCCTCCATTCTGAGCCTCACTTTAATGCAAGGTTCAACAAGGTGGTCTCCCCGGGGCCTCCCAAGGACAGATGAGGGCTGTTTTTGCTCTACCTCTGTGGGGCCTGGCCTTGGGGTGGGTCTAGAAGGTGCATCCTGGGATGCTGGGGCATGAGGGTGCTGTTGCTAAGTTGCTGAGGGCTGGGCTCACCTGGAAGAAGGTGTTGCTCTCTTTGCCATTGGCTGTGAAGGTCATCAAGCCAGTGGCCAAGTCTACCAGGCATCCAATGATAAGGTCCGTGTGGCTGATCCGGCCCTGCTGCCCAGGGCTCACGAAGTCCCCACCCCATACCATGTAGCAGTTGCTGCACTTGAGGCTGGAAGGGACAGGAGTGATTACTGCACGGATCCTCAGTCCAGGAGCTCTGGGCCCTGGACCCGCCCCTCTTCCCCAAGTTCCCTGTATACAATGACCTCAGGACCAAAGTACTGAACCCCCCAACCCCAGGCCTTGACCCCTCAGAATTAGAATCCTTACAGGCTGATGGGAGATGGGATTGAAGGAGGAAGGAGGGGAGCAGGAGAGAGAGGGAGGAACACAGAAAGAGGGAGAAGAAGGAAAACACCGGGAAGTAGAAATGGAGAAGAGGAGGAGAGGAAAAAACAGCCAGAGCAATTCAAAGCAAGTGAACAGGAAAAGAGGAGGAAGGGGAGGAGGGAAGCTTTCGAGTTGGGTGTGGGGAGAGGCTCCAGAGATCCCTCTTATTCCAAAGGGTTCCCGGGTCCCACAGCCAGGCAGCCACAGGACTGTGACAGGAGCTCAGCTTCTTCCCGCCTGCCTCCCGTCCCTCCCTGGTATCCCCGCGCCCTGGCACCTGCTGTGGACGTTGCCCTGTTCGTCCCCCATGGTCACTGTCACTGCCCGGACCTTGCTGAGGTCGAAGTTCATATCATGCTGATGGTAGTCAGGGGTGACCCAGCCCACCCACACACAGCTGGGCTCCTGACCGGCGAAGACCCTCACGGAGTAATAGTACTGAGGACACACAGAAGGACCAAAAGTCAGTCAGGAAGATTGTCAGGGTTTCCTGCAGCTCTGAAGTGGTTTCTCTGGATCCTCCAGAAGCATAACAAGAAGTGGCAGGAATTGGACCCCCACCCCCATAGCTATATTTCTGTTTCTGTGGCTTCCAGTGAATTTCTTGATTTGGGAGTCTCTTGGGAATCTTTTGTTATCCCTGTGTCTAAGTCCCTCCCCCAGGTTACAGCAAAGAAATGAATAATAGCTCATAAGTAGCTGTGATTCTTTACACAAACTAATTCACTTAAGTGTATCAGGTGGGCATCACTTTTATCCTCACTTTACTGATGGGAAAACCACAGTGCTCCCACAGGAGGGAAAGCACAGAGCAGTGAAGCGACTTGGCCAAGTGGCATCTGGGTGGCCCATGATCCTAACCACTAGCTGTCTCATAAAAATTCCAGTTTGGTGAGTCTTAAAGTTATATTCAAAGATGACAGTGAATTTTTCTACCCAGGGATATATCACAGTGGTTAATTAAATCTGGTGTCCTGTGTTTATATGTGTAGACCCAAATGGTGGGTACTCCCCAGATTTTAGGGTCCCTAAGAGTTTTTATCAGTATGCCTCATCGTTTCATTGTGCTCCCTGCAATTTTTAGGCCACTAGTTATATGCATCAGGGGTTTGAAGGATTAAATCCCTCTGAATTTGAAGTATGCTGGACTTCGTGGTTTTCTGGTGAGCACTGGGATATCCCCAGCCATAGGCATTGCAGCATTGGAAATGGCATTCCTGGGCTATGCTGAGAGGTCCCCAAAGCTGAGGGTTCCCAGTTCGCACTGTGGTTGTGTTGAGGATGATTTCAGGGTCATCGCGATCGTCAGTGGGCACCACATCATGAGGGAGTCGGGGCAGAGTAGGGGTGGCTGGCGGTTGGGTCATCATGGCAGCCTTCTTGGCCTTGAATAAGAACCTGGTGGTGGGAGGAGAGGCTGCTGTAAGAAGCTGCTATCCAGCTCAGGCCCTGGCCTCCTGCCACAAAAGTTGAGACCCCCACACCCACCCTAACTGCACCTACATCTACTACTGTTCCCAACCCCTTGCCTGTAGTGGGGTGGGATTCCAGACACCCCAAGTCTGATCCACTCTGGAGATATTGCATGCTGGGTCACCCACATTCAAAGCCTTCCGGGAATATGGGTTCCCCTTTGGGAGACATACATAGTCCCCCTAAATCAGAGTTACTCATTGGAGTTCCCTAGATGGCTGCTAAATGCACTTGGGAAAAGACAGTTCTTCACCTCATGGCAGTTATGCACTGCAGGGCATGTGGGACCCCTGGAGGCTTCCGGCAGCAGGCCCCACATTGTGCAGAGCTGTCATTTCCAGACACCCCAACAATCAGAACTGCATCCCACTGAAAACCATTGCCATAGAGGGAGCTGTGCAGATTCCCTTTCAACTTGATACCTTCTCAGGGTCTCCCTTGAAGTAGTTTTTGGGGGTACATTTGAGACATAGAAAGGGCCCCAGTTGGTTTCTCACTGAGATATCTGAGGGATATAGTAAACTGTCCCAAGATACTAAAATCCCTTTTAGTGTCATGAATAATAAAGCCCACTGGTTGAAGCTTTAGGGGGCCCACCAAGTACTTAGGATAGTATAGTTCTCTATACCACATAGTAGGGCTCCCCAATTTTATACTATCAGGGGAACCAGAGCATTCCTAGAAAATAATGGAGTACTTAAGACAAGATAGCATCCCTCAGTATTATGATTTCACTGGGCATATATGGGACCACTTTGGGTTACACCGGGGGGTTTTTCAATTGTTAAGGTTGCATGATTGGGAGTCCCAAGACAGACCCCAAACCCCACTCTTGACTCACCCTCTTTTCTTGTTCTTCTCTGTGGTAGCATCCTTCTCATTCTCGGCCCTGGCAGGCTGGGCCTCCACCCCAGCCTGGAGGGTCCCCCCAGGGGCTCCCTCCTTGGCAGTTCCTTCCTTGCCTGCTTCGACCTCGCCCCAGCCCCCAGCTGAGCGGCGCAGGTTTTCATAGTCAGGGTCAGGTTCCGCTGCCCGGGCCTCATCCTCAGCAGGGGGCTGCAGGCCAGGAGGTGCCAGGGGGGTGGCCCCTGCGGTGCAACGGAAGTGCTGGTGGAACTGAACCGGAAGGCTCAGCCGCAGAAAGAGCATCTCCACCAGGCTGTTCTGGGAGCCCCAGGTGCGGTGGGTAAGGCGCAGGCAGGGAGGTGTATCCACGGTGCCATCCATGCGGGACACCTGGATGGGGCGGGAAGCACTGAGTGGGGACAGTGAGCAGACCAGGCCATTGGTCCTCCACCTGGTTACACATGGAGCCATCCATAGGCCTTAGAGCCCCTGAGTAAGAATTAGCCTAAGATGTCCCCTCCTCTGAGCTTATGAAGCTCCCTGCAAGGCACACAGCTTGGCCATGGGGTACTTTGGCCCTCTGTCAACCTCTGCTGGTCACTTTGCACAGTGGCAGCCCAGCCAGGATAATACAATCACCTGGGAAGACTTTTAAACCCTACCTATATACAGGACTCCAGCACGAGCCAGCCAGCCCACAGATATTTACTGAGCACCTACTGTGTACCGGGCCCTGTTGTAGGTGCTAGGAACACAACAGGGGACAAAATGAAGACTCTGCCTGCCTGGGCTCTCTGGGAGAACCCTGAGGGAGGGAAGTTCAGAAGAGTCAGAGTTTTGTAAAAGCTCCCCAGGTGAATTTTTGTTCATTTCCATGTATGAAGAAATGTAACACTCAGAAAAGCATGCATATCCTAAAGACAGCATGAAGAGCTTTCACAGAGCAAGGTCTGGCAGGTTCTAACATGGCAGCTGAAGCTCAGTTACACAGAATTCAAGTTCTTTGCAGGCTGAGAAAAGGGCCCAGCTTGGTTCGTGTGGGAGTATTCATGGTCAATGTCTAACCCTAAGTTTAACCATAAGAGAAAAAAGACACTGTCAGGCGTGGTGGCACATGCCTGTAATCCCAGCTAGTGGGAAGGCTGAGGCAGGAGGATCTTGAATTTACCCCTAGCCTGGACAATTTATAAGACCCAAAATAAAGTAAAAGGGCCTGGAGATGTAGCTCAGTACCTCTGGATTCAATCCCCAATACCACCAAAGAGAATAAAGGAAAAGAATGAAGCCTGAAAATTGAGATACCTGTATTAATAAAGGGCTACTAAAACCAAGTAAACTAAAAAACAATTCAAAAACTCGACACAATAATAACTAGTAAAAGAGATGCCAAAATATTCTTAGAAATTTGTATTTCTTTCTGTTTTCTTCCTCTCCCTCCTCCACTTCCCCTCTTTTTCTAGTACTAGGGAATGAACCCAGGGCCTTTACATTTGCACTGAGCCACCTCCCACCTATTAATTTGATTTTAAAAATTTTTCTTTTGAGGCAGAGTCTCACTAAGCCACCTAATTGCCCAGCCTGGTCTCCCAGAACGTTGTGATTACAGGCATATGCCCCAACTCCCAACTGGAGTCATGTTTCTTTAAACCTTGCTCTGGGATCAGGTAGCTATTAAAAATTTTCATTGAGGTCACTTTATTGAACTTTGCTTTTCTCCCTTGCCCCATTTTAAAGATGCAACACCTAGGACTCAAGAAAGGTATAGTCTGCCAAACCCCAAAAGGCAGCCTCAGGAGCCCATTATACTGACCCCTTCTGCACAGCTTCTGTGCCAGCATGGAAGGAAAGGAGAAACTCAGGGAGGAGAGGTGTGAGAAAACCAGAAGGCACTAGGTATTACTGGGGCTAGTCCTCACCTCGTAGTGGGGGTGGTCAAGGGGCACGGGCTCAAATTGCGGAAGGCTTTTGCTGAACCAGGTGGTGACCGGCCGCTGCATGTTGATGGCGAATGGCTCAAAGCCTTCCTGGAGGCCGCAGATGGCAAAGAACCGCAGGGAGCTCACATCCTGGCCCAGATTCAGGTGACCCACTTGGCCGGGTCCCAAGCTGCAGACAGGCAGGAAGCCTAAGGAAAGGGGATGGACAGCAGGATGAGTAGGTGGTCAGGGAGGGCAATGCCATGGGGAGGAGGATTGTGGAAGGGACAGTGAGAGGCAGAGCCAAGTGAGACAGACACAGGCAAACCGGATGGCACATGCAGTGCCCCTGCTCTCACCATCCCCAATCTCAATCTCCCGGAAGGCTGTCTCAGAGCCCGAGTCGGACATCAGGACCTCGCCATTGAGAGTGAAGATAATGGTGTTCTCAGTGAGGTCGATCATGCAGCCAACAACATCACCTGACTGCCAGGGACGCCCAAATGGCTCACTGCCCAAATGCCAGCGCTGGCCCTGTGAGGGAAGCAGGGGAGAGACACGTAAAGCAACATTGGCATCCCTGATCCTTGGAAATGCCTTCCTCACTAATCTCTGTGACTCCTCCCCATTGCCTGAGTCTCCTGCTGTTCTTATGGCTGGGGTTATGTGGACCACCAAAGTGGTACTGGGAATTGGTGGCAGCAGAAAGTAAAGGGATAGAAAAGAAAAATGCACCTAACAATGTCCTCCACACAGACCCATGTTTGCCCATATAAATCTACAGAATAGAGGGGTGGATAATTATGGGTAGATGAGAACATTGGTATACTGTATGGCTGGACAGAGGAATGGATGGAAAGTTGAGAGTCCACATGGGTTGAATGGAGGGAAGAAAGGAAGTACAAGTAGATGCATGGATAGATGGATGTATAGATGGGTGGATGGATGGATGGATGGATGGATGGGTGGATGGATGGGTGGATGGATGGGTGGATGGCGGATGGATGGATGGATAGATGAGTGGATAGGTAGGTGAATGGACGAGTAGTGGTAGATGTAGAGATGAGCAGACAGAGTGAGGCACAGACAGAGGTAGGGCTAGAGTGCATGACCGTGGGAGAAACCACAGAGGCTAGCAGAGTAGAGCTAGAGAGGCACTTACGCGGTGCCCATTGAAAACATAGGCCAGATCATCAGCTCCCAGCTCCACATCAGGCCGCAGTTCAGGCCTTGCCCAACCCACTCGCATCTCGCCTGTGGTGACTGCCTCGAACTCAAAGTACCAGCGGCCGCTCTGTACCGCATAGGATTTCTCTGCCCTGAAGATGCGCACCCGGTCCCAGCGAGACTGGCTCTCCACTTGACCTACAAATGAGACCAGGCAGAGTCAGGGAAGGCTGGGCAGGAAGTGATTCCAGAGACATCAAGAGACTGGTGGGAGAGACCAGAAAGGGTGAAAGCCTTGGGTAACTGGGAGAAGAGAAACAACTTCTTGGTGTTAGAGGAGGATTGGGAAACCTCAGACTAGTCAGAGGGGCAGGAGGGACCTGTGAGAGATTCCTGTCTTGTTAGAGTTAGAGCTCGCAAAAAGCAAAAAGACTGACAGAGACACAGAGGGAAAAAGTGGTCAGTGCCCTGATCAGCATTATCATCTGGGGTTAAGGATCAAGGCCAAATTTTAGAATCAAGGGTTGAGAGCAGGAATGGGGTGCGGGGTGGGGTAGAGTCAGAGTCAGGATCAGATCAGAATAGAAATTGGGATTGGAGTCAGGAGTGAATAAAGTAAGGATTACGGACCATGGTCAGGGTTAGAGGTCAAGACTGGAACTGGGAGTCACTGAAAGGTCAGGGTTGGATTAGAGGTGAGGTTAGAGACCCTAAGCCCTTGGTTGGGTGGCTGTATATTGTAGCTATAGTCCAGAAATAGGGGCTGGGGTCAAAGGTGGAGTCCAGGAATTAGAGACCAGCACTCACTGGGCTCCTGGACTGAGCCCAGGAAACGACTGAGTCAGATCAAAGTCAGTACTCAGATGAGGCTCAGGGTCGGGCTGAGGGAGGAGCCGAAGTTTAAGGGAAGGGTCAGTGCTCACTGATCTCCTGATCAGTCCACTCAGTATAATGGATGTAGCCCACTCGGAGAGTGAGTCGGGTCAGAGGTCAGGGATCTGGGGTCAGGGGTGGGAACAGGGTCAGCACTCACTGGGCTCCTGGTCAGGCGGCTCAATGTTGTAGCCGTACCCCAGCAGGGTACGTACGGCCTGGCAGAGGCTGTCCCGGTTGCTGCGCTTGGTGGCCTCGTCCAGCAGGCGGTAGGGCACAAGGCGGGGGTTTCTGCGTGCAGGGATGTCCTGCACAGCACTGTAGCTCCAGCCCTGGCCCACACGGTCTCTTGCCCACACGTTGTGCCCATTCTCTGCCAGCCGATCCACCAGTGTGGTCTGCGCAGGCGTCAGTCGCACATGGCTCAGGTCCAGGGGAGCTGGCTTGTACCCATTGCTCATCATATACCTGCCGGGAGGGAGGGCGCATGGGAGGAGCTCTGCTCCCCACTGCTGGGCTCTGCATTAGGGGATCCTGGATTTCCAGGATCCTTACCTCTGAGCTTTGGAATTTCTGACTTTTGATTCCTCTCCTCTCTACTCCACTCCCTTCCCATTCCCTGCTCTCTCCTCCTTTTCTCCTACTTCTTCTCCTTCTCTCTCTCCCTGTCTCTCTGTCTCTCTCTCTTTCACTCCCTCCCTCTCTCAACAGTAGTGAGGCTGGAATCCAGAGGCGCTTTACCGCTACACATATCCCTAGCCACTTTTATTTTTTATTTTTATTAATTAATTAATTTATTTTTGATATTGGGAATCAAACTCATGACCTTGCACTTGCCAGGTAGGTGTTGTGCCACTGAGCTATAACTCTGGCCCTTTACTTTTTATTTTGAGACAAGCTCTCGCTAAATTATCCAGGTTAGCCTTGAATCTGCGATCCTCCTGCCTCAGCCTCCCAAGCTGGGATGACAGGTGTATGCCACCACACCTGCCATGACCTTTGGACTCATATCAAAGTTCTAGGGCTCTCTAGAATAAACTGAGGTTTTTGACACCTGACCCTAGGATCCTGTGACCCTAGCAAAAGCTTTGGCATCACTGACTCTAGCCTCTCTGACCCCTTCATCTTGAATTCTGGGAGCCTTATCTTGACCTTAACACTCTTTGGCTTTGGGGTTTCTTTTGACTCTAAACTCAATCAGTTCTAAACTTCTGGACTTACTGTCTGTAACCTCTAAATGAGGACTCTGATCCCTCACTATGATCTTAGGATCTGCTACACCTCCAGTAACCTCTGCATTCTCACCTATTACCATTGACCCCTTGCCATGAACACAAAGGTGTCGCCTCACCTTTTCGAGACAGACCCTGACCCTGCACCCCAGACTCACTCCTCTCCTTCTCTGGCCAGGACTCCTAAACCCTCAGCCCTGGCCACTCACCTCTGAGCCCTGGCCCCACGGCCCCTTCATCTCTGACCTCAGTCTCCCCACAAGGCCCCTAGGCCTCCCCAGCCCCCACACCACTCCCCAGACAGGCCCCGGGCTGGCTTTGCTCACGTCTTGGGGAGCTTTGTCTTCTTCAGGTTGTCCTCTGCTTTCTCATCCGCCATGCCCACGTGGCAGCCCAGCGCCAGCAGAGTCCTGAGTAGGGAGAAAGGTGGCAAAGCCCTGACCCTGTTGCCTCTCTGAGTCTTTACTTCTTTCTGTCTCTTGCTCTGGCTGTTGAAATGTCTCTCTCTGCCCCCATCCATCTCAGTCTGTCTGATTTCTGTCGTTCCTGATTTCTTGGTCTCTGTATCCCTTTGACTATGTCCATTTCTCCTGTCTGCTTCTGTCTCAGTCTCTCTCTCTCTCTATCTCAGTCTCTCAGTGGTCTACAACTCAGGGGCTCAAGTCATCCTCCTGCCTCAGCCTCACAAGGAGCAGAGATTACAGGTACATGCCACTGCCTTTCTCTTCAGTCAGTTTTGTCTCACAGTCCTTGCCTGTCTTTCTCACTCTTGTATCCTCTCTGTCGGTCTCTTTCTCACTCTGTCTCCCTCCTCGCTCTCTTCCCATCAGCAGTGGGCCCAGCCCTTTGCTCCCTGGCCCCCCTTACTTGAGCGTCTCCCCAGACATCTGCAGGTTGTAATTTCTCTCGGGCTCTGGGAGGCTGTGGAAGTCCACGAGGCACGGGTGCAGCCTCTTGTTGTCATCCCGAACCTGGAAAAGCCCCATACTCGTCTCCTCAGGCTCCCTGCCCTCCCCAGTCCTCCTAGGCTGTGATCTCAGATTTCCCACCATTCCTGCTGCCACCCACAGCCCCAGAGCTCCAGGCAGCATCCTCCGGCCAGTGAACTCTCACACACCCCCTCCGCCAGCGGGGCGTGCCGCCTCCCCTCACCGGGCCATAGGTCCAGCCCTGCTCGATGCGTGTCAGCGCCCACAGCTCATGGATGTTCTCGGCCAGCTTCTCCCGAATGCGCTCCAGGTGCGGGGGCAGGACAATCTGGGAACAAGGGATGTTCATAATGTCCCTGACATCCCACTACCACTTCCATCATTAACCCTTCATCCCAAGAGCCCAGGAGCACCCCAGCAGGCCTCTAGCACCCCTCTCCACAGCCCTGCTCCCCACCCTGGTCTTGATTCCAGGGTTAGTGCTCAGATGAGTGAGGAAGAGCATCGTCAGGGGAAGGATCACATGGAGACAGGTCTGTCTCCCGCCGTGGGCCGGAGCTCCAGGAGGGTAGGACCTGGGCTGCCTCAGTCTCTGCCAGTCCCCAGTCCACCCCGGCCTGAGCTAGACCCAGGGGAGCTGCTCAGGACCTGTATGCTGAACAGACCGATGTGTCCTTCCCTTCTCTGTACAGTGGGATTGGTAATGCTTTACTCAGGACACCTGCCTCATGCGGAGTCAGTGCTGTCCTGAGTGTGAACTACTCGGTGTTATGTGGATTTAGAGTCCCTAATCTGGAAGCTTGAGATCCAAAATGCTTGGAAGTCAGAAACCTTTTAATGCCCCATGTGGAGAAATCTACATCCGACCTCTTGTGATGGGTCACAGTCAAAACTAGCATACTAAAAATGTTGTATTCACTCCTGCAATGCCAGCACTCTGTGAGGCTGAGGCAGGAGGCCTGTAAATTTGAGCCCAGCCTGGGCAACTTATTGAATCTGTCTCAAAAGATAAAAAAGGGCTGGGGGTGTAGCTCAATGCAAAGGCCCTGGGTTCAACTCAAAGTACAAGAGATTAGAGAGACAGACAGACAGAGACAGAGACAGAGACAGAGACAGAGACAGAGACAGAGACAGAGACAGACCAGCCAAGACCCAACAAATTGTAGTGGATAAGGCCACAGGTTTCAGAACCACACCTCCTAGGTTCAAATCAGCTGTGTGACTTGTACGAGTTGGTTAGCCTCTCTGGATCTTGATTTCTTCAACTAAATCAGGTACAAAGCAATCCTTGCCTTATGGGGCCATAGCGAGGGCTCCCTGAAACTGGGATTCTGCTTTGAGAGAGGTCTTTGTTTTCTCCATGCCTCAGTTTCTCCATGTGTTAAATAACAGAGTTCCCAGCTTCCAGCTCAGCTCCCCACCTCCTTGACTCCTAGGACAACTTGCTTCCCCAGAACCCTCTACAGGCAGCCTGTACCTGGACAGTGTCCACGGGGCAGGGCACAAAGTCCGTGTGTGACAGGCAGCGACTGGGGCCCACAAGGTGGGGCCCCCGGGGACCTTCCCATCGATACTCCTTGATGGGTTCAAGACGCAGCCGCTCCCGAGGGAGCACTGCCTCATGGCATGGGGCATAGCCAGGGGGAGGGAGGAACTTGAATTCACCATGGCGGCCACCAAGGAGGAACCGCACCCTGAGAAAGGAGAAAGGGTATGATGAGAGGGTACAGGAGATAGTCTGTAGTCACAGGAGAATACAGTGGCAATTCTGGGATTAATGGGAGGTTCAGGGACCTGAGGTCCCTGGGCAGTCAAAGGGTCATGGAGGTCATCTAGGAGTCAAAAAGTCTAGGGTCAAAGGAATATTGTCAGTGAATGTCATGGGAAGATCCAAAGCAAAGTGTGAGGCCATCGAGGAGATCAGGGTGAGAGGATCTGTAGCTAGTGAAGTGTTTTCATTAATGCAAGGTCATGAGAAGGGCCTTTGGATGAGACCCCCCCAACCAACAGAGCATCTGGGAATAATGAAAGGTTGGGGGAGACCAGAAGAAAGTCATTTTAAGAGTCACGTAGAGTCTGTTATAGTTATGAAATAACCATTATGTCCACTGAATGAACATTCAGAGAATGGGGTGGGGGGGTTCACTGGAAAAAGACTGAGTCATTGAGAGGCCTTTAAATTAACTACAGTTATAGGGGGTCCCTGGGAAAGTCTGGGCCTATTGGCTCATCACTGGAGATGTTGGCATCATTGAGAGATTATGAGAAGAGGACAGAGCCATTGAGAAGGTCTGAGGTCACTGGGGGATCAAACAGGGCCTCTAGCCATAAGATCATTCTCAGATTCTGGAGACACTGAAAGATTCTGAGGTTATTAGAATCCTTGGGAGGTTACTAGAAGGTCTTGGATCATTGGGACATCCTGGGATAGCCTGAGGTCACTCTATGGTTCTATAGGGTCACTTAGAGGTCAGTGCAATGACATGGAGCTGGGAAGAGTCTGAGGTCATTGGGCTCATGTAGAGTCAGTGTGGCTTTCATGTAGGGGTTCTCTGGCCACCAGTCAGTCCTGACGACAGACTGCTCTGTGCTGACCTCATAGGAGGCCATAAGTGATAGCTGGTCCCTAGAGTTGGTCTCCAGACCTGGGAAAGACAATGGAGCAAGGACAACTCCTCACTTGATGCCAGCTGAGAAGCTGACGACAGGGAAGAAAAGCCCGTCGAGGTTGAAGGCCTCAAAGACACCCTGCACAGGACAGCCATTGATGCGGAAGGAGATGGACGGCACGCTGAGGTCCAGGCAGCAGCTGACCACATCCTCAGGGGCCAGGAGGTGCTGTCCTGGAGAAGTCACTGGACGTGCCACATGTCCTGCACCAGGGTCACCAGAGAAAGGTCTGAGTCAGAAGTTCCATGGAAGAAATAATATCAAGATACGAGGGGCAAATATTGGAGGATCCTCTAGAGACTGGAATTTGGAATCCCTAGGGGAAGGCATTCCCATGGGCAGTCCTATAGCCCTAAAATTAGAGGCAGAGGTTGGGGTTCCCCTGAGGTTCGGATCCCAGGAGCTGCAGGGTCATAGATTAATGTCCTCCTCAAATTAGGCTTATGAAACCTTTCAGGTCACAAGTTAAATAAAGATCAGAAGTCATAATACTCTGGGAAATCTAGAATTTCTAGGGTCAGAGGTCATACCTCCTTTGGGGTCAAAGTTCTGGGGGCTATGAGGAAACAAGTATTCCAGCATCATGGAAAATTCAGGGTTACAGTCTTGGGAAATAAGGATTAAGGAATCAAAGTTTGCCTCTTCTGTAATTCAGAGTTCTGAAAACCCCAAGGTGTGTGGTCAGTTTTGAAAACTCAGTGGTCCATGATCAGGGGTGGGAGTCCCTCAGAGGGGTTCATGTACCTGTCCAGAGATGCAGCCCATCGAAGCCGTAGGAGTAGAGGTCATCGCCGACCCCGTTGCCGCCCCAGCCCTCGCCGCCCCCAGGGTAGGGGCTGTAGCCCTCGGTGAGGGCCCAGCCCACCCGCAGGTGGGTGGCCTGGGCTGTCAAAAATGGAGCCACCTCGTCCACCATCACTTCAAAGTACCATTTGCCGTACTGTGTGGTGCCTTCTGCTCGGCCCACAAAGATGTTGGGGCGGATACTGCAAGAGAGATGGAATAAGAGAGATGGAGAGGAGAACTAACTGAAGGAGGGAAACAGGCAGAGAGACATCAAAAGACAGATAGAGAGATGGGAAAGAGCCAGAGAGAAGGAGATGGAAGAGAAACAGAAACAGGCAAAGAGAAAAAGAAAAAAAATACACAACAGGGAGAGAAAGGAAGAGGTAGAGGCAGAGGTAGAGGCAGAAATGGAGCCTGGGGCAGAGAATCAAAAAAGTAGTGGGGAGCCAAGGCTGAGCAGGGGCAAGGTGGGCACCTTGTGGTTAGAGATGAGGGAAGGGACATCCATCTAAGTTGGAGTCTCTGCGTCAAGGAAAGAAGAGTTTGGAGCCTGCAGTCGGGGGTGAGGACCCATACCTGGTGACATAGTTGATGAGGTTTGTCTGCAGCAGAAGCTCGCGGCCAGGGAGCAAGTTTTCAGTAATGAGATCTTGGTTGGAGCGCACAGCTACACCATTGCACACACACAGGGAGCACAGTACATCCAGGACCTGGAGGTTAAGGTCAGAGGTCAAGAGCAGTGATGACACTGCAGCAGGAGACCATGGAAGGACCAGGGTGGAAAACCAGAAGGCAAGGATATCATGTTCAGACAACACATGGAGATTTTGCCTAAATAGAGATGGTGAGAATGGAAGGGAACACGGAGAAAGGTCAGGGGTCAAAGAGAAAGATCAAGCTGGATGAGGTGGCAAAGTCTATAATCCCAGCTACTGAGGAGGCTGAGGCAGGAGGATCACAAATTGAAGGCCAGCAGGGGTAACTTAGCAAGACCCTGTCTCAGAATTTAAAAAATGAAAATAAAAAGGACTAGGAATGTAGCTTAGTGGTAGAGCACCCTGGTTTCAGTCCCCAGCATTATACACACACACTCACTCACACATACACAAGACGGGAAGGTCAGGAGAGGCTTCGCGTGGGTCACATGGGTTGTTAGGATAAGGCATCAGCAATGTAAGAAAGGAGAGAATAGAGTCGTGAGCAAGGAAATCAAAGGGCAGAGTGAACAGATCAGTGACAGCCATAGGAATCAAGATGAGATTCTGGCCCCTCTGTCTTTAGAGGCCAGGTGGAGGACATAAGTGTGTGAAGAGGCTAGAAATCACACAGTGAAAACTGGGAAGGCTTGCAGCAAAGTGCAAAGCGTACGTGCAGCCCACCTACAGGCTTTGAAACTTGAAAATTTTAAAGCCATTTCAGGAATCTGGCAAGTACACCTGTGCCCTAGAATACATTTAAGAGCCACGAGCTTGAGACCCTCATGCTGAGATGGAAGGATGTGAGAGTGGAGTCCAGGTCACAGATAAGACGGAGGAGAGGAGTCCTGAGGCCATGGAAAGAGGTCAGGGTTCAGAGGTCGGGGTGAGAGATCAAGAGTAAGGGGCCAACCTTGTGGTTCCTCCCATGCTTGTCCAGCAGAGAGATGATAGATTTGATGTGATTCTCCTGGATGATGTTCAGGACCTCAGGACTCTCGATCAGGACACAGTACAGCACCTCCAAGATGCCTGCCCGGGTGCCAACAGGAGAGGTGAGGTGGTGTGGCCCTCCCCTCCCCTATGCCCGTGTCCTTCTCCCTGGTCCTCCTACCAGATGAGGCCTCCAGGCGATCCAGCTTGCTGACCAACCAGTCCAGGTTCGTGGAGAAGAGGGCACAGTTGGCACGATTGCCACGGATCAGAGAGGCTGAGGAGGCCACAGGGGTCAGACTCAGTGGGATTGGGGATACGGAGTGCTCTTGGGGAAATTAGGACTGAAACCCCTTACCCAGGAGTTCATAGAGCAGGTTCACAATCTCTTTCCAAGACTCGGCTGCCTCCTCCCCTGCAAATTCAGCAAAGTGAGCCGCAGTGGTGTAGACATTTAGGCGGTCAATGCAATTCAGGACCAGGGTGAGCATCCCCTGAGGGGGGAGAAACAAAGGGTGGTGTCATCAGAGGAGTCCCAGGGTCCTGATTCTTTGTCTTGGTTGGATTTACTAATTCATATGCCTTCAACAGTTAGTGGCTGTGTGTTGTCTGGTTTAAACCAATCCATTTAGCTCCATGTCCCCATTCAGTCCCATCATCCTCCTCTCCTCCTTAGGTTCCCAAATCTTTCCTTGTCTTCTCGCCCTCTGTTGCCAACATAATATGCCTTTATTAACATCGAGACTGAATTAATTGCACTTCTCTTTTCTACAGTTTTCTCTCCATTCCACTCACTCCCAAGTACTCCACTCCTGGTCCAAACTGGTCTGGTTCACTCTCCACACCAACCATTAGGATTTTTTTTTTCACTTTTTCCTTTTCTACATCTTAATCCTTTTTCTTTAATATGAATGATAACACACGTACAGAAAAGTATACAATATACACACTACTGATTCTGATTATCATGCAGTTATGCCCTGTAAAGTTGCAATGAATATTCGTTGCTGAATACTGAACCATCGCTCCTAGGAGAAATACAGGAAGTTTCTGTGAGCCACTGGTCATAATTTTTTTGAGACAAGTTTTCAATTATTTTGCCAGACTGGTCCCAAACTCCTAGACTCAAGCAATCCTTCTGCCTGAGCCTCCCACACAGCTGGCACTACAAGCACACATTACAACACCTGGCTTCTAGTTACAAATTTTCATCAACCAGTCATTACATAACTATTATGGTTGGAATCCAATATGTCCCCCATACATATATTGTGTTGAATGCTTAGTTGTGCTGATAACATTTTGGGAGGTGATTGGATCATCATGACTCCAATTTTGTCAAACCACTGATAAGATCGTAATTTGATGGTATCATTGGAAGGTGGTGGAAACAGGAGGTGGGGCCTAGTTGAAAGGAGTGGAACTAAGGGGCATGACCTTGGAGACTATATATTTGGTTCTTAGCCACTCCCTCTCTCTTTTTCTCTCTGTATCCTGGCTGCTATGAGGCAAACAGCTTTTCTCTGTCACACCCTTTTGCCATAATGTCCTACCTCATCACAGGTTTAAAAGCAATGGAGCCAGCTGACCAGAGACTGAAACCTCTGAAACTGTGAGCCAAAAATTGTTTATGGTATTTTGCCACAGTGCAGGAAATGTGACTAACACAATAAACTTGTTTCATGTGTATTTATGATTAAAGACATTTATTTAATATACTATATAACATAGTATACAATATATAGTGTAATACATTAACTTATTTAATGTATTAATAAACTATATATAAATAATAAATTACATATTAATTTATTTAATGTATTATTGATTCATTAGCATAAAATTCATAGCCAATAGCATTATAATTCATATCAAAATGAAATTTAGAGGGCCAAGGATTTAGTGCAGTGGCGTAAATGCCTGCCTGGCAAGCGCGAGGTTGTGAGTTCAACCTCTGGTACCAAAAAAAAAAAAATTAAAGGAAATTTAGCTAACTCTAATATATAGCTCCTTGATGAGACACATCCCAATTTTTTTTGTTTTTATTTTGCGACAGTATCTTGCTAAGTTGCCCAGACTAGGCTTGAACTTGTTATCCTGCCTCGGCCTCCCAAAGTGCTGGGATTACAGGGTATGCCCGTGCACCCAATTCACATCACAGCTTCCCAGCACTTAAAATGCTAAACAGCATCTTAGCTCTTGGGAGTCATTTTAAACAGTGAAGTGGGCAAAGGACAAAAGTGCAAAAAATAGGGAACTAAGTATACTGCAAAAAGGACACTTGTTTACAGGATGAGAACAGAAACAAGAAAGCAGAGGTTTGCCTTGTTTGACCTCAGTTGGGATCCCATGCTCACATCAGAAAATGTAAATTTTCTGCCAGTCTAACCAGCCATGGTGGTGCACGGCTGTAATCCCAGTATTCTGGGAGGCTGAGGCACAAGAATAGTGAGTTCAAGCCCAGCCTGGGCAATGTAGCAAGTCCATCTCAGAAAGGGGTATAGGGGAGCTGGGATGAAATTCAGTATAAATTACTGGAATCCACACAGGACTATCAGTATTGGGGGGGGGGATCTATAGAATGCTTGTGTAACTGCGACCCAAGTCAAGAAAGAGAACATTGGGGCCAGGGCTATAGTGCAGTGGCACAGTGTCTGCCTGGCAAGTGTGCGTGTAATTTCTGTTACAAGAAAGAAAGAGAGAGAGTGGGGGGAGAGAAAGGAAGAAGGAAGGAAGAAGGAAGGAAGGAGGAAGGAAAGAAGGAAGGAAGGAAAGAAGGGAGGAAAGGAAGGACAGAAAGAGAAAGAAAGAAAGAAAGAAAGAAAGAAAGAAAGAAAGAAAGAAAGAAAGAAAGAAAGAAAGAAAGAAAGCGAGAAAGGAGGGAAGAGGGAAAACATTACAGTCACTCAGCAGCTTCCTGCATGCCCCAGGTCCATGAAGCCCTCCTCACTAGGGATAACCTCTGTCCTGACTTGTGCAGAAAGCCCTTCCTCACTTTTCTGTTTTTAACGTGTGTGTGCACATACACACTAATAAACAGTCTAGTTGAGTGTTGTCTGTTCTGAATTTGAGATATACAGCAAGTATTCTTTGGCCCATGGGTTATTGTTTTTAGAGTCAAGCACATTGTTGCATGTGGCTGTGGTTTCTCTCTATTGTCACTTCCAATGCTGGGCTATGCTGTACTCATGGCTGTATCACCTGAGCCAGGCCAGTGCTGCTGATGGACATTTGAGCTGTTTACAGTCTCAGGCCATTACAAATAGTTCTGCTGTGACCATTTTTAACAGTAGTCCCCTGCCTTGTGCGTGGTTTCACTTTCTACAGTTTCAGTTACCTTGTCACCTGCAGTCCAAAATATTAAATGGAAAATTCCACATTTTGATAGAGATATCACATTCACATAACTTTTATTACAGTATATTATTATAGTTGTCCAATTTTATCATTGGCTATTGTTGTTAATCTCTTACTGTGCTAATTTATACATGTAAACTTTATCATGGGTATGTGTGTATGGAAAATGACAGTATACAGAGTTTGGCATTAGCCAAGGATTCAGGCATCTGATGGGGGTCTTGGAGCCTAACCCATGTAGATGAGGAGGGATTAATCTGTCTCTATTCATGGACCCATGGCACTAGTAAGGCAGGAAATGCATTCAGGTAAAGAGCACAACCAAGTTGGAATCACATAAACTGGCTCTGCCACTAACTTATTGCAACTCTACAGGACTCAATTCTCTAGTGGTTCGCTAAACCAAAGACCTCACCATAGTCTGGGTTTTGTCACCTCTCTGCTCTCATCTCCTCCCACTCTTTCCTGGTCACTCTATTCCAATCACCTCTTGCTCTTTCTGGAACATGCCAAGCACATTCCCACCTCAGGACCTTTGCATATGCTCTCCCCTCTAACAGCTGCCATTCCACTGGGTGTACAGCTGGCTCCTTCTCTTCTTCAGGTCACCCTGTCTGAGCACTCTATTTTAAATTACAAAATCCCAGCACTCCCCACCTCTTCCCCGATTTATTTTTCTCCTTAGCACTTGTCTGCCTCCCCCCACTATGTGAATTCTGTAAGAGATTTTTGTCTGTTTTGTTTACAGCTGGAACACTAGTTGAATAGGTGACTGTTATTTAATCTCTCTGAGCTTCAGTGACTCCATCGTAATATGGGAATTACAATCCCCAGGGGTACAAAAAGCCCTTAACACATAATGAGAACTAAATTCAAGGTAGAAATAGTGTAACCATTCACGCTTATGTAGCTCCTACTCTGTACTGGAACTGTTTTGTCCGGTATACACTGTAGTGATTCCAGCCTGTAGATAACAGTAGTTATTACTGTCCTTTATGGGATCCTTCCTCCCCCAGGAGGCTGGGAGTCATTGGATAAGAGAGGGTCAGTTTGAAGGCCTTTGAGTGGACATGCTCCCTTCTGCCGAGGAAAGGATCAGATCCCTGACCTTTGTCCAGGCCGCTAATCCCAGCCTTCTCGGTTCCTCTCACTCAGAACTCTGGCTGAGGGCAGCCCCGCACCCCTTCCCTTCTTGTTCTAAGACTCCCAGCCCCTGATCCGAGCTGAGGACCCCCTGCCTACACTTTCCTGCTGTGTGTCCAAAGATCACCCAAGCCCCACTCTAGTTCTGTCCTACCTCCCCGAAGGCCCCACGCCCACAGACGTGGCCCCTCGAGTTGGCAGCCCCACCCACTCAGCCTGACAGCTCCCTAAGCCTCGCCTGTCATATCTGGCCTGGTCACTGAGCTTCACACAGGCGCCGCCCCTCCCTCTCTCCATTCGCTCCCTCTAAGGCCCCGCCCATCAACCAGGTCCCTATTGGCCCCGTCCCGCCCCGCCCCTCCACGCCGGGGCGCGGAGGGGGGGGTCGCCCACCGCACCTCCTCCTGGAAGAGGCTCTGGCGGTTTCGCAGACTTCGCAGCTTGCTCTGCTTCTCCTCGTGCTGCAGCTCCTCCGAGGGCGGCTCGAAGTAGCCGATGAGGTCCTGCAGGCTCAGGATGACGCTCTCGATGGGCAGAGCTGAGCCAGCTGGAGGCCCCGAGCCCCTCGGCTTCCCACTGAAGCTGTCCAGGCCCCTGCAGAGAACGCAGCTGTGAGCCAGGGCTCCCAGAACCTACTGTCACCCCTTCCCCGCCCCGCTGCAGGCCTCGCACAGACACCCAATCGGGATGGGCAAAGCAGGGAGGGAAAAGCCTTGACCCGAGGTCACACAGCGGCCAACCGCATAGGTGGGACTGGGACTCACTCCTGCGTGGGCACCGGAAGTCACAGAAGGAGTCAGACTGGGGAGGGTCAGAGTCAAGGCCCTGAGTGTCTGACGTGTGACAGGTGATGATCGGGGATGTAAGGTCAAAGGTCATGGTTGCCTAGGTCACATTTAGGGTTAAATGCACCGAAGTCCGGGGTTTAGAGACTAGGGGCCATGTTAGACAGGGCAGCGCTAGAAGCCTCTAGACATCAAAGCAGCCAGGAACAGGACGCCAGGAGCCTGGGGTCACCCCACGGGGTGGCGGCTGCTTACTTGATGAACTGGTTGTACAGGCCAGCCGTGCTGTGGATCATGCGGGCGGCCTGGGACTCCTCCTGCTGGCAGCGGGTCAGTGACAGTGCATCGTCCATGTGACCCTCCTGGTGCAGCATGGCCTGGATGTGGGCAGCCAGAGAGGTCAGGTCGACCTCTGCTTAGAGTTTAGTCTCACAATTGCCCCCTACTCTACAGAATCTCTCTGCCAATCCCCCCATCTTTCTAGTGCTCTTCATCTATCTTTCTCTCCTGTCTCCATCTTTCTGTATTTCTGTGTCTCACCTCTATCCCACACTTTGTCTTGCCTCTTCCTGTCTCTCTGTCTCTGCCTCTGTCTCTGTCTCCCTCTCTCTCTCTGTCTTCCTGTCTCTGTCTGCCTCTCGCTCTCCCTGTCTCTGTCTCTCTCTGCCTCTGTGCTTCTTTGTCCCTCTCTCCTCTCTCCCCCTCCATCGTGACTGTCTCCTGACCAGACTGTGTCCGTCGTTATCTAATGCTGATTCACATCCCTCAGGCCTGGGGATGTAGCTCTGTGGCAGCAAAAATTGCCCAGCATGCACAAGCTGGACAAGTGTGCATGCTGGACACAGTACTGGGTTTTATCCCCAGTACTGTGGAAATACTGCCCCCAATCTCTAATTGCACTCCAGACTTAGCATGTTCCAGGTAAAAAAGCTCACCACCTTTTCACAAGGTGAGACCATCCAGCTACCAGCTTTGCCCCTAGCAGACCCCCACACCTCATCCAGCCTCACAGCTGAGATATCACCCACCTGCTGCAGGTTCCCACCTGCTCCCTCAAGCTCAGGCCCCGCCTCTCCATCCTCCACTTCCATCTTCAAATACAGGCCTCATTTTTACAAAGGGGCCTCTCCAGGTTTCCCACATGTCCACTCTGTCTTTATTGAGTGGCTGTGCTCTAGGCATGGCAGGAAACTTAAGATGTCTGTCCTGAGCTGACACTTGAGTCCCCGTCCCACTTAATGGTGCTTCCACCATTGTTGCTACTCAGGGGGAAAAAAAAATCATCTTTCTCTCTCTTGCCTCCTATCAGTCTGTCAGCAAATCCTCAAAATACAACCAGAACCTACCGTACAGTCCCCACCAGGTCCTATCTGCTATCATTTTTCTCCCATACCATCATAGCCATCTCCTCCTGGCTTCCAGCTCTGCGCAGTCAGACTAGGAACTCAGAGCCCCAGAGCCAGATCACCTTTGTCCCCTGCTCAAAACTCTCTTGTGCAGGGCTGGGGATATAGCTCAGGGGCACAAGTGCCTGCCTGGCAAACACAAGGTCCTTAGTTTGATTCCTGGTACCAAAAAAAGTCTCTTGTGGCTCCAAACAGGATAAAAACTAGAACACATCCCACCAGGTGTTCTCATCTCCTCTCTGTCCTCCTCTCCCACCAACCGCCCTTCATTCACCCTGCTCTAGCCATGCTGCATTCAAACCCTAGGGCCTTTGCACACACTGTTTCCTCTGTCAAAAGTAGCTTTCTAAAAAAAAAAAAAAAAAGTACCTTTCCTACTTCTCAACTGTAAAACTGTATACTCCATCAAAAGCTGTTTATTCACTGTTCCTGACCTGTGTGGGCCAGAGAACTGGTCTACTTAGCTTATCTATTCTTCCCACATACACATCCAGACCCACTTGGGTACTCAAGGATTTTTTTTTTTTTTTGGTATGGGGGATCAAACTCACAACCTTGCACTTGCCAGGAAGCCACCTCTGTCGCTGAGCTAAATCCCCAGCCCCCTCAAGAATTGTTTGTTAAAGTTATTCTCAACCTGTCATCATCTGCCTTTTTTCTCCTGTCTCAGTCTCTGTTTTCAAGTCTTTCTGTCTCTGCTTTTCCCTCTCTTTGTCTGTATTTCTCTCTCTCCCTCCCTTTTGCATTTTCCCTGTCCCTCTCAGTCTATTTTTCCCTCTCTGTCTTTGTCTACCATCCTCAGACTCTTGAAGCCTCAGATATGACCATCCAGCCCTTTTCTGCCCCTGCCCCTACTCTCTCCCCACAGGCACCCACCTTCTTCTTGAGCACGCCGAGTCGCAGGGCCTTGGGGTCCGGGGCAGCATAGGTGAGCCATAGGCCCGAGGCCATGTGCTGCACAAAGCACAGTGACTCCCCGTACTTGATCTCAGGGGGGCCCATACCCTCCACATCCCGCTTGGGGGCCATATCCAGCTTCTCCTGCAGGGGCAGGGAACAGAGGTCAGCCTTCTCTGTATATGCACCCAGTGGGGGACCCCCCAAGACGGCAGTGTGGAAGCTGAGTGGAGTTCAGAGTTCTTCATGAGGAAGTCACCCTGACACCCACAGACCTTGGAGATACGGAAGCAGAAGGAGGTAGCTTTGGTGTGGGCCTTGCTGGCATCAACCACCACCAGGCCCTGGTCCTCAGTGAGAGCCAGGTACCGCCCAGTGGTGACATGCCGAATGCGCAGCGGCTGTCCCCAGCGCAGGTGGCTGCCGCTCCAGCTGCAGAAGGCAAAGGTGAAGGAAGTGAGAGGCGCCCCTGTCCTCCCTCAGACACCACAGTATTGGCCCAAGGATTCTCAAGCCTGCATCTCTCTCCAAGGATTTTTCTGAGCCTTTCTGGACATCCTCAAATGTTCCCAGGACCCCTTAATCCTACCTCAGATGCTCCAAACTTCGCTCAGACTCTCAAAGGTTCTTTGGGGTTCCCTAGATGTTTCCAGTGCCCCTAGTCTATCTAGACCCCTATACTCCCCAATCTCTTCCTTGGGAATCCCCCACTCTCCCCCAAGACATCTTTTTGCTCCAGGACTCCAGGATCCCCAAGCACCTTCATCTTACTCATGAGCTCCCCAGATTTCCCCCCAGACAATCCAATCTTGTCCTCAGATTTTCCTTGAAGACCTGTGCCCCCTCCCAGACCTCTTAAAAAGACCCTAACCCCTCCTTTAGCCTCTCCCCACAGACACACCTGATTCTCAGTGGCTCCAGCCTCCAGAGGGAGCGGGCGTGGGTGCACACAGACCCTCCCTCGTAGTAGACAAGTCTGAGGACATGAGAGAGAGTAAGATCAGAAAATCAGGCTCTAACCCCACCCCCAAATCTGGACCTGAACCCTATTAACAGGTCTGCTATAATTTAGATCTTGAATGGTCTCCAGAGGCCTTGTGTTGAAGGCTTGGTTGCCTAGCCCCTGGTGCTACTGGGAGGTGGCAAAGCTTTAGGAGGTGAGGCCTAACGGAAGGAAGTTAGGTCACTGGGAGTGTCTATTGCTCTTGAAGGGAACATTGGGATCCCAGGACCCCCATTTTCTCTCTCTTTTTTGGTTGTCAGCTGACAGGCCATGAACTGGCCTCTGTCATGTGTTGCCACCGTGAGGTACTGTGCTACCACAGGCAAAGGGACAAGTGATCAGAGATTGAAACCTCTGAAACTGTGAGCCAGGATAAACCTTTTCTCTTATTAAATTGATCATCTCAGATTATTTTTTCATAGAAAGCTGACTAACACAGAGATCTAGCCCCTCAGTCATCCTTTCCTCCCCACCCCCATCCCAAGACCCCCAACCTCCTGGTCCCCAACCCAGACCTGCGTTGGTCATCACTGTCAGCAGCTGAAATGGTCAGACACTCATCCATGTGTCCATGAAAAAGACGGAGGACGTGGCCCCCTGTCACATATCCTGGAAAGGAGCAAGGGAAGGTGGTGGCTATGAAGCAGGAGCCCCCGAAAGGCCCAGAAGCCAGGATAAAACCTGAGGGTCCTGTATATCCCCTGTGAGAGGCCAAGGGCTGAATCTGGGAGTTTGCAGTTGACAGTCTGAGTTTCAGGGTATTAAGGCCTTACGGATGACTTTAAGTGGAGTATGAGATTTGAGACCTGAGGTTGGGGCCCTGGCCACGCAGGGCTAAAGTTGGGGATTGGGAATCTGTGGTTTAGGATTCTGAGTTTGGACTTTTGAGACTGGGATTGGAGGATCTGGTCAGAGAGCTAGATCTAATGTTTCCTGGTGACATTCAAAGCTTTGGGTTTGGTGCCTGGGTTTAGAGGTGTAATGGTTGGGTCTGAGGCTGGAGTATGGGGCTAGGGTCAGAATTCTGTGCACTGATTTTAGAGGTCTGAGGCTGGGGCCTGGTTTGGTAGTCATGCATTTGAAGTGAACTGAGCTTTGTAGTTAGAAGTTGACAGGTCTGAGTTTCAGAGTCTTATTTTAGGGACCATGGTTTAAATTTCAGCTTGTTTCTGGCTTCCGCATCTAGAGCTATGAAAGTTGGGATCAAAGTTTTGGGGCCAATCTTTGAACCCTCCTTTGAGGACCTGAATTTGGGAGTTTTTGTTTCTGGGAGGGTAAAGATTGGAAGGCTGAGGCCAGTAGGATAGTTTTAGGGTCTAAATTAGGGTTTCTGGTTTGGAAACTTGAGATTTGGATTACCAGGTCTGGACTTAGGGGTCTGAAGTCATGGTCCATGCTTGGGATGTGAGGGATAACCTCCAATTTTGAGGTTCTAAGCTTTGGATCTGGGTTTAGGGTTCTGGCCTCTAAGACTGAATTGGCCATGGGAGCTTCAGGGATTCATATTTTTGGATTTGAATTTGGTAGTCTGATATTGAGTTTTGGGTTTGGGGATCTGACCTCTAGGGTTCTGGCTTTGGGGTCAGCTTGGAGATCTAGGTTTGGGGTCTGAGGTTGCAAGGCTGAGTTTGGCATGTCTGAGGAGCAACATCAAGGATCTGTTTTGGGGGGCTCAGTTTAGGGGCCAGAGGCCCAGGGCCCTCACCCTCTTCACAGCAGGAGCAGATGGGGTTCATGTTCCATAATGTCTGCATGAAGGAGGCATCAACCTGGAGCTCCCCACTGGCAGTTGACAGGTGCTGGGGGCCACCAGGATGTGGTCAGAGATGATGGGCAGAGGTAGGCAAGAGACCAGAGCCAGAAGCCAGAATCAGAGTGGATCCCATACAGATTAGAGGCAGAAGATTTTGAAGTCATAGATCAGGAAACCAAGATCAAGTCAGGAAATAGGGGATCAGAAAGCAAAAAATTAGATGTCAGAGGTCAGGAAACAGGAAATTGGGAGTCAGGATGTTGGGGTCCAGAAACCAGTTAAACAAACCAACGGTGAGGATGTGGGGCTGAGCCTATGTGTCTCCAGCCCTGTAAGAGCCAGCTGGAGGTGGCATCACTTACCAGGTAGCGCTCAGAGGAGACACTGACAAGGATGAGGTCATCTCCGACTCGGACCTTCTCCCCTTCAGACCTCTGCTTGGAGGCTGGGTGCGTTGTCCACCAACAAGCTTCTCCTATGGGCAGTGGTGGGATGGATGGGTGGCTATCAGAATGGTGGCTGCCCATAACGCTTTTACCCAGGGCATTCCCAACCACTAGGCCGCACAGTCCCTGGGCTCATAAATCTATTACTGCCACCAACTCTCTGCCTAGACTTCTCCCGAAGTCTCCCACGTAGTACATGTCCATCCCTATGCCCAGACCCTCTGCCCCAAAGTCCCCTTTCCTGGCTCCATGGTGATCACATGCCTGGCTCCAGAGTTCTGCAAACTTTCTGCCCCCTGACTTCCTGCCTTCAGGTCCCCATCACATCCCCACCCTGAAGCCACTGCACCTGTTGCATCCTCCTGCAGTCCTACATCAAAGGCCAGCTTGTCAGTCATGGAGCGGGAGGTGGTGAGACAACTCAGGTACTAGAGTTGGAGAAGGGGGTTAGCCTCCTCGTGGCAGGTCTTCCCCATCCCCTGTCCACACCCCTCGATGATGCACTCACCATGCCACTGTGTGCATGTCGGAGTAGGATGGCATGGCCATACAAGAGTGTCCTGTGTCCCCCACCCTGGGATGACTGCAGGGAGGAGAGAGGACACAGAGTAAGCACAGACCCCCAGAATCTCAAGACTTCCAAAACGTCTGGCCTAGTCACAGAGGATAATATGCTCTCCATAAAATACCATGCTCAGGCCTGGAGATAAGGAAGCCTCAGCCCCCAGCAGATCTCTACCTCAGTTTCCCCATCCATGGCATCAGAGGCTGTGTCTCTGAGGAGTCTGGAGATGGACTGTTCATATTGCCCAAAGCCCACTCTATCCTTCCTGCCTCCTTTACCTTGTTGATCAGGCCCCAGAGTCATAGGGAGATGGGTATCTTCCAGGTGCCAGGGATAATCAGGGAAGCCCCAGTATCTTGTGTTCCATAAAGCTCCGCCCCTCTGCTTTAAGCTGTCATAACCTGGCTGAGCTGCAGCCCACTTACACTGGGGCAGCCCTAGCAGTTATATATGTGAATGTCTACTATAGAGACAATGTGACCACCGTGCGCTGCCACACCCCATCCTGAGCACAAGGAGACTCAGCCCTTTTTGGGGCGAGCCGGTGTATCCAATGTGCTTGATGGCATCATGCCTGTGCCACAGCTCTCACACACCCATGCTCCGTGGGGGCCATGTGATAAATCTACATGATCACATGGCAGACCCGCTCCTGGACCAGAGGAGACCCACACTTGGGATGGGGAGAGGTAAAGGGAGAGATCCCATGCGATGAAGAGCTGGGGTCAAGGTTGGAGGAAAGGATGGGTTTGAAGAGAAAGGAACAGGTGAGGAGCATGGGGCTCAGAAACCCCCACACCTTCCTTCCTTCCTGCTGCCTGCCTGGCTTGTTCTGGGCTCCACAGCCCCTGACAACTGGGGTGGGGGAGAACCTCCAGCCCCTGTGTGCAGGAGGTGAGCCCAAGCAGCAGGCCTGAGGTCAGGAGGGGTGGAAAGGACAAGTGGCACCCAAGGCCAAACCTACCCACTTATCCAAATTGAGGGCCTGTGGGGGCAGGGCAGAGAGAGGAAGAAGATCAGATGATAAATGACCCCTAGGTCCCCTCACCCCTCCCTGTCCCTGTGCCCTGCCTGGCCAGGGGTGAACCTCACCTCCACACCAGCCTCCACGGTGTTGGCCAGCATCTCCTGCAGCGCTCGGACGGATAGAGACTGCTCCAGGATGAAGCAGCAGATGGCCAGGTCCGGGGGCACATTCTGGGGTGGGCGGGCAGGCTTCAGTGGGGAACTGGACACCCACACCCGAAACACCCAGACCAGACCCCACCCAGGCCTCACAAGAAGCTGCCGCCCCTGCCGTGCCCCCCAGACACACTGAATCCACACAGCGTCACAGGAACACCTCTTCTGCACCCCACCCAGGCTCCGCAGCGCCCCACACTGTGCCCTTCTCCCTCTCCCTCACCTGCGCTCACAGGAAGGCCACCCCTCAGGCACACCGATCCTGCTGCAGTGTGAGAAGCCCCGGTTCTGCGTCTTGCCCAGAGATAACCCCAAATCTCCCCCATCCCAAAGGAAGCTCGGTCTCTGGCCTTTCCTGTCACATCGTCCGGGTGCTGTTTAAACCCCTTTTGCCCCTCAGACCTGGACGCACACTGCTTTACAGTCACAAGAAGTTCCAACCTCGCACTTCCCGCCTGTTCTCCCACCCCAGCCACTTCGGATTCTTCAATCCCGTGCCCCTCAGGCACAAGACTGCGCCCCTCAGCCCCTCTCATCCAGAGCCCGCGCCCCCCCCCACTTCAGTCTCCAGTCCCCCGACCCAGTCCCCTCCTCCCTCAGACCCTGAGTACACCTCACTCTCACACCGCAGGTTCCTTCGGTCAGCCCCCTGCTAGCTTCGCCCTAACCCCGAACCCTTCACTCTTGAATCCAAACCCGCTGGCGCCTCAGCCGCCTGCCTCTCAGAGCAGCTTCCCTCTGCCCTCGACCACCTTCCTCTGAGACCCCTGCTAAGACTCTCACGTCCCCACGCTCCTCAGACGCCCTCGGCCCTTCCTACCTCGGGCCCCAGACACGGGTCCTCAGCCTCCCCGCCTCCTTAGACCTCAGGTCCTTGGCCCTGCGGCTCAGTTTCCCTGTCCTTCCCCCTCGGGTCCTGCTCCTAGACTCTCAGGCCACCTCCCCCTTGGACCTAAGGCTTTCTTCACCTCCAGACAACTGCCGAGAAAAGCTCTGAATCAGCAGCTCCCCCTTGGCCTCGCACCCCTCCTTGTGCTCAGGATTTCCCGAGACTCCCAATCCTTCAGACCCCCATCCCGGCGCACCTCAGGCCCCGCCCCAACTCCGACCCCGCCCCTTCTCCTCTTAGCCGCGCCCACTTTCGCTCCTGCCGGGGGCTCCTAGGGGAGTCGCGCCGCCGCAGCGCCTGCGCACACCGACCTGCGCGTTGCTGGTGGGCTCCAGGAAGCAGAGGCGGTTGCCGAAGCCCTCCGCGGCCAGGCAGAGTTTGAGTTGTTCCTTGAGTACGGTGGCACTGCACTGCAGGACCACCTCGTCGTCCTGTGGGGACCGAGGGAAGGGCTCGTTGGTGAGGCCGGCCGGGACGCCCCATTACACTACGTGCTTGGGGCCCCTCGCCCCAAACTTCCCTTCAACAGCTGCTGAGAACACCTGGACACCATCCAGGGCCGGGACTGAGCCTTCCGCTTATTCCTAAAGGCCCCACAAGATGGAAACCACTGCTATGCCATTCTAATACAAATGTATTTTATTTTGAAACGGGATCTTGCTGTGTTACCCCTACTGACATTGAACTCCTGGGCAAAAGCGACCCTCCTGCCTCAGCTTCCCGAGTAGCTTAAGACTACCAGCGCCCACCACCTCACCAGGCATCATTCCATTTTAAAATGGGGTAATTTGCCAGGAGTGGTGGTGCAAGCCTGTAATCACAGCACTCTGAAGCAGGAGGATCACCACAAATGTGAAGCCAGCCTAGGCTGCACACTGAGTTCAAGGTCAGACTGGAGTACATAGCAAGACCCTGTTTCAAAAACTAAAAAATAAATAAGTAAGTAAAATGGGGCAACTCAAGCTCAAGGAGCTTACTTTGTAGCCCAGGCTGGCCTCAAACCCAAGGTGACCCTCCTGCCTCAGCCTCCCAAGTGCTGCGATTACAGGCATGTGCCACCATGCCAGCTTTAAATGGATTTTTAAAATTCATCCTCTAATTTCTTTTTTGTGCATTCCTGTAATGACATCTGGTGTTTGTAGAATGCTTCCTAATGGCACCCAAATGTCCTGTGTGGGCCTGAATGGGATCCAGGATGGAGGCGAAGTGCCGTGAAGGATGGGACAGAGACAGTTGTTCAAAGCTGAAGAAAGCTGTAGATTAGATAACTGTGGGGTCACATCAACGCTAAAGCTTCTGATTTTGATAGCTGTGCTGTGGTTTCATTAAACAACAACAACAAAACTGCCTTCATTCTTAGGAAACATTCTTAGCCAGGCATGGTGGCACACTCCTGTAATCCCAGCACTTGGGAGGCTGAGACGGGAGGATTATTGCAAGTTCGAGATCAGCCTGGGCTACAAAGTGAGCCCAAGGCCAGCCTGAATTGCATAGCGAGACCCTGTCTCAAAAAGACAAAAAAATTTAAAAAAAAATTTTTAAGTACTTAAGGGTTGTTGTTAAAGGTAGTACATCTGCAGCTTATTCTCAGTTCAGGGGGACAATATGGAGAGAGAAGAAAAAACATAAAAGCACGAACACCAAACTAACATTTAGGGGAAATGACAAGGCTATTCAGGGGAAGAGATCTTTAAACTCATCTTGTAACTTTTCTGTGAATTGGAAATTATGTCAAAGATGGTAAGTTAAATTTTCAAATAAGATAAAAGTTTTTTGTGTGCTAGGTCCTATTCCAAGAACTTGATGTGTACAAACTCATTTAAGCATCACAAGAGATCTATGAGGCAATTCCTGTTCTGGAAACAGTAGGAAACTAAGGCCCAGAGAGGCGAAGTGAATGGTGCAGCCATACAGCTGGTGTACAGCATGGCTGGGATCTGAACCCCAATGAGGTGGCTCTATGTGCCACCTCTTTTTTTTTTTTTTTTTTTTTTTTGCGGCACCGGGGATCGAACTCACAGGTTCGCACCTGCCAGACAGGCACTTAAGCTGCTGAGCCAAACTCCCGGCCCTGGGTTTTTTGAGGCAGGGTCGCACTATGTAGCTCAGGCAGGCCTTGTGCTCGCGCTGTAGCCCAAGCCGGCCTCGAACTCACAACGCTCCACCTACCTCAGCCTCCCGAGTGCTGGGATTAAAGGCGTGCACCACCACGCCCGGCTTACGTGCCACCTCTTACAATGTGATTTAACACTACAACTAATGGAAATGTATATCTGTATTGCAAATTTTCTGCTAAACATTTTTACTGCTAGAGGTCTTGCTCAAAATTGACAAGAGACTCTGGTTCTTAACCACTGAGAAAGATCATACTTACTCCATTTTACAGCAGTGAAAATGGTTCAAATGGTTGGATGTCCTAGCCAGGCATGGGGGTGCACACCTATAATCCCAGCACTTGGGAGGCTGAGGCAGGAGGACCACCGAGTTTGAAACCAGCCTGGGCTACATGGTAAGTTCAAGACCAGCCTGAACTATATAGTAAGATCCTTTCTCAAAATTCAACACCAAAGACCAAAACTAAACAAAAAAGATTAAATGGCCTGCCCAAGGTCACATGGCCTCCAGCCTTCCAAGCATATCATACAAACATGTTCCCATTTTGGGCTTCAACCCACATAGTATGTCCATCCAACCCCGGGGGAAGGGAGAAGCATGAGCTGATGCAGGAGCCCTAGGACTGCTCTGTCCTGTGACCTCTAACCCTGACCTCCTAAGCATTTGTGTATTGATAGTAATCGTTTAGCTCAGACAGTATTAATTAAGCATTTACTGGCTGCCAGACCTTATGCTCAGGTTAATTTAACAGACATTTATTGGACACCTGTCAGGTACTGTTCCAGGCACTGAATATAGAACATTGGATAAAGTAGACAAAAAGCCCTGCCCGTAGGCAGCTGTCATCCTTGTGGTAGAGACTTAATGAACAAGTGAGTAAATAATTTTTTTTTCAGTTCTGAAGATTGGGTGGATCCAGGGTCCTTGCACTGAGCTACATCCCCAGCCTTGTTTTATTTTGTTTTGTTTTGTTTTTTTAGTTTTGAGATAAGGGCTCACTAAGTCACTAAGTTGCCCAGGCTGAGTTGAACTTGGAATCCTCTTGCCTCAGGCTCCCACAATGCTAGGATTACAGGCATGCACCATCATGCCCAGTGTAAATACATAATTTTAATGTCAATGATAAGCATTATGGAAAAAATAATGCAAGGTGATGTAAGAGTGTGGCTTTGGGTAGGGATGACATCAGTGAAGGGATGAAGTGACAGGTTCTCCCAGGAGGTGACATTTGAGCTGAGCCTTGTCCAAATAATGAGAGGGAACCAAGCCTGCTCATCTCTGAGGGAGGAAGGCTCCAGGAAGAGGGGGCGGCCTATACAAAAGTCTGTGGCCGGAAGGTGCTGGGGGTGGGGAAGAACAGCAAGGGGGACAGGATGGTGGGGACAGCAGGACCATTGTGCAGTGAAGGGGAGGAGGTGATGTGAGAGACGCTTGCATGCACCCCTTTAGCCCTCACTGGAAATATTTCCCTCCATTTTCCACATGAGGAAGTTGAGGTTTAGGAAGAAGAATTAAAACCACTTACTCAAACTTATGAAGAAGATAAATGGCAAAGCTAGGATATAAAGAGGCAGAGAACCAGTGACTGTACTATCGATTCTCACTTTCTCCTGCATCGGAATAAAGAGGGGAAATGGTCTGTCTTTTTTTTTTTTTTTTTCTTTTAGACAGGATCTCAGTATATAGCCCAGGATGGCCTGAAACTCACAGTGATCCTCTTGCTTCAGCCTCCCAAGTGCTGGGATTACACTGTGTGCTGCCATGCCAGCCTGGGAGTGGTCAATTTTAAAATACAGTTTCCAAAGCCAGACTCACAGCTCCTGTGTCGCATACCTACAGTCCTAGCTACTTGGGAGACTAAGGCAGGAGGATCACTTGAGCCCAGGAATTCAAGACCAGCGTGGGCAACATAATAAGACCTTGTTTCAATTTTTTTTATTTAATTTAAAAATGCAGCTTATGGGCCAGGGATTTAGCTTAGTGGCACAAACACACCTGCCTGGCAAGTGCGAGGTCATGAGTTCAATCCCCAGTACCAAAAAAAAAAAAAAAAAAAAATGCAGCTTCTATCCAGACATAATAGCACACACCTGTAACCCCAGCACCCTGGGAAGCTGAGACAGGAGAATGGCAAATTCAAGCTCATCCTGGGCAACTCAGAGACTTAGCAAGACTTTGGCTCAGAATGCAAAGGACTGAGAATGTAGCTCAGTGTGGCTCAATCCCCAGATGGGGGAGGCGGGCAGCTTCCTTGCTGCCCAGCCTCATCTCCAACACCACCACCAACACTTGGTTCCAGGAACCTGGAGTTTGCAGGGAATCTGTACTGTTAACCAGTGCTCTCTCCTTGGCAGTTCTGACTTCAGGCAGACTTTGAGAAACCTTAGCCTGGGCGGGGCTAGAGGTCACTGCCCATCAAATCAGTTTGGGAGCTCAGGAGGCTGAGGCAGGGGGATCACTGTGAGTTCGAGGCCAGCCTAGGCTACATAAGTGAGTTCAAGGCTAGCCTGCACTGCATAATGAGAGCCTGTCTCAAAAGAAACAAACAAACAAAAAATAAATCAGTTTGGGAGGACATGGCTTCCATGCTTTAAAAATGAAATGAAATTGAGCAAGTACAAAAAACAGCGATGTGCCTGTCTTGCCCTCAGGGTGATCCACATTTTATGAAACATGTTCTCGTTAAAAACAGGAATGTATGAATATTTGTGGGGTTGTCCATAATGGCAAAAATTGGAGACAACACAGATGCCCATCAGCAAGTGAGTTGATGCACAAATTGCGATATAGTTACGACCAGGATCTACTCAGGAACAATAAGGAGTACATTCATAATACACGAATGTCAAAAAATAGTATGCTGAGCATTCTGGGAGGCTCAAGCGGGAAGATTACACGTTTGAGACCAACCCTGGGACAACTTAATGAGCGAGTAAGACCCTGTATCAAGTCGGGCATTGTGGTACATGCCTGTCATCCCAACACTTGAAGAGGCTGAAGCAAGAGGACTGCCATGAGTTTGAGGCCAACCTAGACTATGTAAGTAAGTTTATGGCCAACCTGAACTACATAGTGAGAAACTGCCAAAAAAAAAAAAAAAAAAGAGCCAGGCATGGTGGCTCACACCTGTAATGCCAGCATTTGGGAGGCTGAGGCAGGAGGATTGTTGCAAGTTCAAGACCAGCCTGGGCTACAAAGTTGAGCTCAAGACCAGCCTGACATGCATAGTGAGACTCTGTCTCAAAAAGATTAAAAAAAAAAAAAAAAAAAGCTAAGCAATATGAGAAACATAAATGCGCATATAATGTGCATGCAACTCTAGAAATGACTAATGGGCTTTCTAGTGACATAAAGCAGATACACAAGGTGGTTGCTGCAAAGAGCAGGAGGATCTTCTAGGGTAAAGGAAATAGTCCATGCCCTGATTATGAGGGAGGTTACATGAGTTTGCACAATTTATCAAAATTTATTGAACTATATAATACTTAAAACAAATATAATCCATTGCATGTCAATTATACCTCAATGAAGTCAATATTTTCATGTCTATGCATATGTGCATGTCCTAGGTTGCAATGCAGAATGTGTTTCTTACTGGTGGGACACCATTAAAAAGTTTGAGAAAAGTACCACATGACCTCTGTAACATTCAGAAAAACAGACCCAGTCTGGGGCTAAGAGGTGCTGGGGCCAGGCCTCAGGAGCCCTAATGCTGGCTACCTTGGTGAATCTGGTAAAAACAGGAGGACTGGGCCCCAGAGGTGCCACTTCCTGGCTTAACCTTGGACAAGTTATTCTACTGCTTGAGGCTTTGTTTCTTTCAAATCTCCCAGGGAGATAAAGATAGGGCCCTACCTCAGAAGATAGGGCAGAGTGAATATAATTAGATGCTTCAGCAGCCCGAGGCCCTGGGCACAAGGCCTGGTACCAAGTGACTGCTTAGGGGTTGGTAGCCACTGCCATGGTCTTATTAGGGCTGTGGAAGGCCCAACCCATGGTGTCTGCTAAGACACCAAGGCTGGGCAAGAGTCTCTCTGGTGGCCTCACATTCAGCTGTCCCCTTCCTTCACTACCAGCCCCAGCTGTTTGTTCCTCCCTCCTAGGAAACCAGACCCTGCTCACCAGGGTCCTATTCTGGGTCCGGAATGCTGTGTCAGCATTTCCTGCATGGACTCAGGGCCAGGAAGGGCAGAGGAGGGGCAGTGCAGGGTCAGCAGACCTGGCCCAGAGGACAGAACATCTCTCCACACCCCTACTTCCCCATACTTACACCCCCACCAGGGTAAGCCACCGGGAGGGGACAGTGGGAATAACTGGGAGATGGGTAGCCCCTCCCCCACCTCATGGCCTCCCTGTCCCCTGCCCAGGGCCCAGCAAAGAGGGCTATTCTGGGAAAGACACCTGTTGTTCCAATTCCCATCCCTGCCCCCAGCAGGGGATCAGAGACTCAGGCAGAGACAGAACTAGAGAGACAGCAAAACTCCCAGGGCCTGAAGCCAAGCAACAAAAGACAGGACTGGAGACGGGAGACAGAGATGGAGAGCAAGACAGAGACACAGAGATGTCCCAAAAAGATGAAGAGGGAGAGGCACCATCCATAGACCCTCAGAGACCATTAGCAGACATATTCAATCGTGCTTTCCAAAACTAAGGGGAAAGGAAAGACCCAGAGCTCAAGGGACCCCTGAGGAGGCCTCTAAAGTCTGGGAGTTGAGAGGAGTAATGTCCTCCTGCCCACCCCAGCCCCCGTCCCAAGAATTTAAATAGGTCAGAGCCCGGAGCAAGAAGGAATGAGGGCTGGGGTGGGGGCGGGGGACAGCTAAATTAAGCCTAGGAATTAGAACCACCTTCCCAAAGTGCCTGCTTCCAGGGTAGCAGGAGGGGGTGCTCCTTCAGTGGCCCCTGTTGTCAGGGACAAATTGCTGATGTCAGAAGACAAAGTAGCTAAAGATCCCCCTCCCCATTCTGTAGTCCCAAATCCTATTAATTCTCTGTGGTGAGAAAGGGGACAAAAAAAGAGAAAGGGACAGTCACCCAAAGAGACAAGGAAAGAGGTCTTGCCCCTCAGAGACCATCAGCAATCAGGACAGAGACATTCAGAGACAATCACTCAGAGAGACCCAAAAAATAGCCCAGCGACTGCTAACCCAGAGGTACGCACCGTCCGGAGGAACTGGACCTCGTCCTCGCCATCTCCTCCGTCACCCATGGCGTCGAGGCCCGTGAGGCTGGGGCTGAGGTCGGCGGGGTTGGCGAGAGTGAGCCACAGGCAGGGCGGGTGGGCTGGGGGCGGGCTGGGGTCAGAGCCCTTTGGGCTCCAGAGGCACCGGCGAGGTGGATGGAACTGCGAGGAGGACACGCGTGCTGGACAGAGATGGGAGGAGGTCTCCGCCCCCCGACCCTCATTGGACCAGGATGCCCGAAACACGCCCCCTGCCTAGAGCCCCGCCCACAGCCCTCAACCCTCGGCACGAGGTGCTCGCTGAGGGTCGGTGTCTAGAGCGTAGGTGCGCTTTCCCCGCGGGGAGCAAGGTGCCATTGTTCTGCCATGTCGCAGAGGGCGAGCTGACGCTCTGCGCGGGGAAGCCCTTGCTGAATGTCACACAGCACAGCCAAGATGCTCCCCGGCGTCTTCTGACCTCACACCAGTAATTCCAGCACTCTGGTAGGCTGAGGCAGGAGGATCCTAATTTCAAGCCCAGGAACAACTTAGTGGCTTAGGGAGACCTGGTCTCCAAATTTAAAAAAAGAAAAAAAAAATGTAAAGGGTTAGGCATGTTGCTTAGTGCAAAAGCCCTGGATTTATTCTCTGGTATGGAAAATAAAGAATGATGATGAACAAGGCCACTAAGACAGATAGTCTGGGTCTTAAACCCAGTTTTGCCACTCTCTTGGTTACCTTGGACGAGTTACTTAGCTTCTCCGTGACTTGGTTTCCTCATCTGGCAAGGGGAGTATTAATGGTACCTGCCTCCCAGGGTTGCTGGGAGTTAAATGAGAGAATTTATACACTGTGCTTGAAACAGTGCCTGCATGTGGTAAACGTGTGAAGGTTGCCCTTATTGTCGTTATTACAAACTAACTGATGAAGCTGGAATAATAACCATAGCAGATGCTTTTTGTGCGCCTGTTGCGTTTCAGGAGCCAAGTTAATATTTTATTATATCTCGCTTAATTCTGACAACAGTCTTACCATTATTCATGTTGTTTGGAGAAGAAAATAAAACTTGGTTTCTGCCTGTGTAGTGTTGAAGACACAACCCAAATAAATCCTGTATCAAATGGGGAGGGGACCAAGGGAGAGGGATGGGGAAAAGGAAAAACAATCATGTAGTCCTCACAGCAATCTTGTGAGGTACATCCTCTAGCTGGGCCCGTTAGTGTTTTGTTTTGTTTTGTTTTGAGATAGGGTCTCACAATTTAGTTCAGGCTGGCCTTGATTTCACTATGTAGCCCAGGCTGTCCTCAAATTTGCAGCAATTCTCCTGCCTCAGCCTCCTGAGTGCTGAGATTACAGGTTTGGGCCACCACAACCTGTTTAGGGTTCTTAACCATTATGCTTTACTGCCAGGATGCTTGCATAAAATCTAATCATAACAAAAACTCACTTGCCAAGGTCAGACTCCACTCCCAAAATTGGGTCCAAAGAACCCTTTCCTTGCCTTTCTCACCTGTCTGCAGCTAAGCAAGTCACCCCTTTATGTCAATGAGCACCGTGGGCTCTGTAACCCAGTGAAAGAGCTGGATAATGTTTCTGCTGACTCACAACGCTGCTCCCTGACTGTTCTGTGTTTCAGGGAGCCCAGGCAGGAGGGCTATGGTAATATCCTAAAACTGGCAGCTGGGGACTTTGCAAACCCAGAATAGGGAATTCATGCTCCTGGACCTTAATGCCAGGCAGGCAGGTGACTTTGAGACTTAGACCTCAGTTTCCCTATCTGTCAAGTAGGCTAATTTGGAAGGGTCCTTATGATGTCATGAGGAAGATTCTATGAGGAAATCAAAGCCAGGTGTGGTGGCACATGGCTGTAATCCCAGCACTCAAAAGGCTGACACAGGAGGATCACTGCGAATTCGAGGCCAACCTGGGTTATGAAGTGAGTTCAAGGCCAGCATGAACTACATAGTGAAAACCTGTCTCAGAAAGACCAAAAGAAGGGGGAGGAGGGGAGGAAATCAATTAGCACCTACCATACGGTAACTGATTAATTCAGGGGACTATTGAAATTATTAACATGTAGTATATATGTTGTTATATAAAACAATAACCTATAGTTCAGTGAAATCGTAAGATGCTATTCAATGTATAATAGATTGCTAGGTGTTGCAGAGTTAAACATTGATGCTAATACAATTGCATTAAATATCACATAAGTTTGTACTACATTTTAAAATTATATAATTATGCATTATGTAATATGTTACATACTCATGCTAATACAATTATGCAGCCCAATACAATTTTGTTATATCTCGAAAAATGTTGTTACATCTCATACATCATCTAGTACATAATTGTATATTGAATATTGTTTGCCTTAAAATTTTATGCAGAATTTAAAATTATTCTGTGTCACTGTGAATTATATCATAAGATATTAATAGTGTTTCTCCTCTCTGTCTGTCATCACTATGTGCTTGAAGACTTATCCACGTGGCTATATGGACACCTGGTTGGCAGCAGCAGTGACTTTGCGGAACTGCTTGGTGATAAGTGCCTTCCATTTATTCTTGCACCGCCCCATGGGTGGGCACCCAAGTGCACCTGGTTCCCTGAAAATAGTGTCCCCTCAGAGAGCTGAGGGAGAAAGTTTTGTGCACACACTCAACAGCTGATGGCCGGTGCATACAGCCATGCACACCATTTGCTTAAGTGGTGCTGAGTGCCCGGGGGGGGGGGGGAGAGCTGTCCCCTGTCATTGCAAGAGGGATCAGGTCCCCACATTACCAACCTGCACCTGGCATTTTCCAACTTCTAATTTCTGCCAGGCCTACAGGATGACGCACTGTCCTCATAACTGGCACCTCCCTCATCAACGCCCAATGACTTCTCCTATCTTCTCAGGTATCCCAGAGTTTTGGGGCTCCTTGTTGCCTGCTTATGCTCTTTGCCCACTTTCCTAACAATGTTACTGGGGTTATTTTTTCTTTTTTTCTGACTTGCAGTAGTTCCCTGAACATCCTGGATATTTTTGTATTGATTCTAAACATTGCAAATATTTTGTCCCCTCTTGTCATTTGATATTTGTCCCATGGTATCCTTGTTGAAAGAAAAATTCATATTTGTTATCAAACACATCATTTTTCTGCCCTGTGGGTTTTTGCAGTTTGATTCAGAAATCTTTTCCTGTGTGGTCATCAGTGTTGTCATTGTTGATAACACAATCCAGAGGGCGGAAAGTCTCTCTCCAAGGAGGGCTTGTTCTGAGCTCTCTCCTCATGGGTTTTCTGGGTCCCCAGAGTCTGGCAACTCCCACACTATCAGCTGCCTGGGAGGAGCAGAAGCAGCAGGAGATGGGCTGAAGAACTGCTCCAGAAGGGGGAGAGACACGGGAACGAGGTGGAAAGAAAGAGCATCTCAGCCAGGCGTGGTGGTGCACACCTTGGAGGCTGAGGTAGGCGGAGCGTTGTGAGTTTGAGGCCAGCTTGGGCTACAACCCCCAGCGCAAGGCTGACCTGAACTACAGAGTGCCACTCTGCCTCAAAAAGCTAGGGCTGGAAGTTTGGCTCAGTGGCTTAAGCGCCTGTCTGGCAGGCATGAGGTTGTGAGTTTGAGCCCTGGTGCTGCAAAAAAAAAAAAAAAAAAAAAAAAAAAAAGCATCTCAAACTATGTACATCACAGGATACTTCTTTTTTTTCTTTTTATCGGTACTCGAGATTGAACCCAGGGGGTTTCACACTGAGCTACATCTCCAGTCTTTCTATTTTTATTTTAGGACAGGGTCTCACAAAATCATTAAGTTGCCCAAGCTGGGCTCAAACTGGCAATCCTCCTGCCTCAGCCTCCCAAAGTGCTGGGATTACAGATGTGCACTACCATACTTTTCTAAATGCTGTGGTATTGAAAGAAAAAGAAAAACTTAAAATGATTTCTCTTGGCAAGAATAAGAAAAGAACACAAATATATTTCTGAGAGAGCTGTTTGGTTGAATTGATTAACATACCAGGTTTGGCAGAATCATACTACTGTGACCCATTTACTCCATACTTGGGTGCTAAGCTACAAAATTGTACCCTTTATGTTTTCTAAAAGCCAAGTACTCAGATAAATTACAACAGAGCTAGCATGTAGTTGGTGCCTGATTAGCGTGGCCAAGGCCCTGGGTCCTATCTCCAGCACCATCACAGAAACCAAATATTCACCATGGCATTATTCATAACAAACTCAAGGGAGCAACTCAATTGTCCATCACACAAAAAGTGATCACTATATCATGGAACTGTCACAATAAAAGGCTATACAGTAAGGGAGGACAATAGGGGGCATGGGAAAAAAAGTTATTAATTAAATCATTAAGAGATCATGATGTGGCCATGATTTTATTGAGATGAAAAGGTGCCCCCTACACTCTGGGAAGTGAAATAGCAGGTTATAAGACAGTATATATGGCATTGCTGATTTTATATTTTCTTTTCTTTTCTTTCTTATTTTTTTTTGAGAGGGACGGAGTCTCGCTATGCAATTTGGCCCTGAACTCACTTTGAAGCCCAGGGTGGTCTTGAACTTGCAACGATCCTCCTGCCTCAGCCTCCCGAGTGCTGGGATTACAGGCATGTGCCAGTGCACCCGGATTGATTCTATATTTTCTTTCTTTTTTTTTTTTTTTTTGGTAGCGGGGATCGAACTCACAACTTCGTGCTTGGCAGGCAGGCGTTTATGCCACTGAACTAAATCCCCAGCCCTATTTTTTTTGAGACAGGGTCTCACTATGCAGTTCAGGCTGGCCTTGAACTCACTTTGTAACCCAGGCTGGTCTCCAACTCACAATGATCCTCCTGCCTCAGCCTCCCAAGTGCTGGTTGATCTTATATTTTCAAAAACACATGTATAACACAATGTATAGATCAAGAAATTGTCCAGAATGCTATGCTCTTCATTGTTTTGGTCTATTTCTGGGACTGAGATGTTGAGCACATTTTTCTTTTTATTTAGGAGTTTTTGTTTCTTTTCTTTGTTGTTTGCTTTTTGTGGTAATAGGGATTAAACCTGTGGCCTTTGGGTCTTCCAACTGAGCTACATACCCAGCCTTTACCTTTCATTTTGAGATAGGATCTCACTAACTTGCCCAGGCTAGGCTGAAGGTTGACAATCTTCTTGCCTCCACCTCCCAGAGTGCTGCAATTACAAGCATGACCACCACACACCAGCTTTAAGAGTGTTTTTTTTTTTTTTTTTTTGCGGCCCCGGGGATTGAACTCACAACCTCGCGCCTGCCAGGGCAGGCGCTTAAGCCACTGAGCCAAACCCCCAGCCCTGGTTTTTTGAGGCAGGGTCGCACTATGTAGCTCAGGCCGGCCTTGCGCTCGCATTGTAGCCCAGGCCGGCCTCGAACTCACAACGCTCCTCCTACCTCAGCCTCCCGAGTGCTGGGATTAAAGGTGTGCACCACCACGCCCGGCTTTAAGAGTGTTTTTTAACTTGTTCTACTGTAAAATATTTCGAAGTGCAGAAAATTAAGCATTTCTATAAGTATATGAGTTAGTGAATATCTTAATTACCATGATTTCAGTAATCATTTCACAATGTACATGTATCTAAAAAATACTGTACAAGTTGGGCATGGTGGCACACACCTTTAATCCCAGCACTCTGGAAGCGGAGGCAGGAGGATTGTTGTGAGTTCGAGACCAGCCTGGGCAACAAAGTGAGTTCAAGGCCAGCCTGAACTGTATAGTGAGACCCTGTCTCAAAAAATAGGGCTGGGGATTTAGCTCAGTGGCCTAAGAGCCTGCCTGGCAGGGGCGAGGTTGTGAGTTTGAGCCCCAGTACCAAAAAAAATAAAATAAAAATATTGTACATCTTATTCGTATATAATTTTGTCAACTGTGCTCAATAAAAAGGACAATACACTAACAAAAAGGAACAAACTGTGACCAAATAAAAAAACAGAAGAGTCACAAAGACGTGATGCCAAATGAAAGAAGCCAGCTACAATACATGAGTCCACCTATCTACAGTTTAAAAGTCGACAAAACTACTGTTCCACACCAGGCTGGTGGTAACTTGTGGGAGGTGGTGTTAGCAAAGGGCACAAAGGGACTTGTGGAAGATGAAAATGCTCTATTTCACCATTTATATGAAAGCCAAGTGGCTTTGCTCAGTTAGTGACGATGATTCATCAACCTAAATACTTAACAATGTGTGCTCCTTTTTTGTACTTCAGTTAAAAAATATGACGAGCATGACACATTTAGGTAAAAGAACAAAACACATACTCAGAAGAAAAGTCTGTTTCCATGGACGCACATTTATGTAGATAAATGCACAGGCATAGCTCCAGCGAAACCTCGTTAGGTTATTACATGTAATCTTGGTCACTCCTGCCTGAGGGGGACAGTGGAGGGGAGGTTTATCTCTACTTGCAATGTTTTTATAATGACAACAGTGCATTGAGTTAATATTTTAAAAGCTCTTAGACCAGTGTGTGGTACACAGTAGGTGCTACGTAAGAGGGTATTGCATTAAAAGAAATAAAGTGAAAATGTTTCCAGGGCACAGATGGTATTCTTAAAACTAACCCAGAAATAAAAGAAACAGAAAAAATGCACAAAGTATTCTGTCTTGTGAGTTTCCAGCCAAACTTTTGTGCTTTATATACAAGAATGTCCTTACAGAAATACGGACTTTTCTTTTGAGTGTACATGCGTTTTTACAGAAATATTAGTCATACTTTTAAAACATTGCTCTTATTGAACTATGACAGTGATGGGTCTCAAGACAAGAGAGATGGGGAGATAGCTGAGAGCCGGGCTGGGCGAGGGGGTGGGGGCAGCAGTGCCGGAAACCTCAGCCTGCAGGGATCCCCTCGTGGGGGGAGGGGAGCCTTTGGTCTCTCCCCAGCCTCTTCCTTCCCCCTGGCCTGGGGGTGGGTGGGGAGGGGCAGTTCCTCTTTCCTTCCCAAGCACCGAGGAGGCCCCAGCTCCCAGGGGGCTGAGAAGTTGGAACCTTGGCCAGCGGGGAGGAGTTGAGTCAACTCTTGCAAGTCCCCCCCCATCCAGGGACCATGAACAGGAAAGACGTGAAAAGGTGAGAGGACCCTCCCCAAAGAGCTGGGGGAGCCTCCAAAGCTCCTGGGCCTCTGGCTGGGAAGATTGGGGGACTACTAACCAGGAGGATAGGATGTCTGGCTCCTCTGGGACCAGGCTGAGGGTGCGCAGGCAATGAGATGTCTCAGGGAGTCCAGAGCCAGCTAGGGCTGCGGCTGCTTGAACATGTGTGTCTGTGTGTCCGGTCCTCTCTGGAGGTCGAGCTACCTGCGTTCTTCTCCCTCTCCCCACCCCTCCATCCCAGCGCCCTGAGCTGGGTGGTTCTTTGCTCCCTGTAGTCTGGCTCTGTCACAGTGGCTGCCCCCTGGACTGAAAACTCCAGGGTCCTGAGGGCCCTGCCCCAGGACAGGGGAAGGCGACCACAGGATGAGGTGGCTCCCTGCCTCTTAGACCTCTCTGGGCTGCTGCAGACACTAACCAGGCGCTGCCAATCTGCAGGTAAGAACCAAAGTGGCTGCCTATGCCAGCAGGTTCTGGAATGGGCTCCCGTTTCCCAGGTCAGCTTGCCCTCCTGTCCCCAGAGGGGCCCACTGGGTGGCTCCCCCAGCACTCCCAGCATGATTCTGAGGAGCCAAGTTGTTCTCTCTCTGTACTATTTAACGGTTCAGTAGTGGGATCCTACCTGTTTCATTTCCTGGGTATGTAACTAGGTAAGTTACCGAGCTGCCCTGTGTCTTCTTTTTCTATTAATAGAATAATCATAGACCCTGTGATGAAGGGCCTGTGATGTTCAGTAAAACAGCTCAAACCTGAGCATGTAGCAGAGCCGTGCAGAGGGCTTATAAAACACGGGTGGCTGGATAGGACTCAGTTCTAGATTCTGTAGGCGGGGAGAGCGCCGGAGAATGTGTATTTAAACCAAGTTTCCAGGGGACATGCTTTGCTTCATTCTGATTGGGGACTGTGCTTTGAGAACAACTGATCTAGAAAGAGTGTTCAGCCCTTGCCCTGCACCTAGTCAGTACTCAGTAATGGCCTTTTTATTTTTATTTTTTCAGTACCCAGGGTTTCCCATTGAGCTGCATGCCCAACCCTTTTTTATTTTTAATTATGAAACAGTCTTGTTCAGTTACCCAGGCTGGGCTGGAACTTAAGATCCTCCTGTTTCAGCCTCCCAGAGTTCTGGGATCACAAGCATGCATTACCACACCCAGCTAAATTTTTTCAATATCCAGTACCAATCTACTGAGCAGTACCTTTGTCCTGAGGGTCTTTCTGTTTCTGGCTTCGCCTCAGTGCACAAGCTTCTTCTCTGATCCCTTTGTTTTTCTCCTGCGCCTCCAGTTCAGGTTTCCTACTTCTGGGACACTAACTAGCCTGGGCAGAAACCAACATTTTTACTAGCATTTTCAAGAAGCCAGGCAATGGGTGTTTATAATAGTTCCTAGGGAAGGTCCAAAGATGAGCTTCACTTCTCTTTGAGGAAACTGAGGACCAGAGAAATAAATGACTCACAAAAGGTCATATGGCCAGCAGAAATTTTTCAAACCCCTCCTCCTTTTTTTTTTTTTTAAACAGGGTTTCACTATGCAGTTCAGGTTGGTCTTGAACTCACTTTGTAGCCTAAGCTGGCCTCAACCTCAAAGTGATCTCCTGCCTCAGCCTCCCGAGTGCTGGGATTATAGGTGTTTATCTGACTCTGAAAACTGTTCCCTTCTTCCCTCCTTCCTCCTCCCTCTATCCTGATTTTCCCACCTGGAGCAGGAGCCCTGGAGACCACCAGGAAGAGGGAGAGTTATTTTTAAACTTTCCTTGAAGTTGCCTTAGCCTCAGTGACTCCGCCTAGCTCTAAGGAGCCCTGGAGAGGCCACTGTAAGATGGCACTTCCTCTCTGGGCTCCAAATTAGGGACCCAAGCTGGAGGCAAAGACTCCAGGGCCTATAAAGGGCTAGTTTACTTGGGGGAGAGTTGTGTCACCTGCCTAGGGTGAGGGAGGAGGAGGGGAGAGATAAAATCCCAGGAGCTTCCCTGCAGGAGTCAGCTGGGCAGGGCTGAGCCAGAAGTCAGCCTGAAGGTTGAGCCTCCCTTATGGAGCCCTGGGAAGGACAGGAGTGGCCCTCCCCCCTTGATTCGCTGGGAGGTCCCTAGAAAGTCTCTGCCATGAAGTCTTAGGACAGAAAATTTGACAGCAGCGGCTGGAGGAGTTCTTGTGATTCCTTGGAGAGTTTCCTGTGTTTTCTGTGATTTCCTGGGAGCCTCTCCCATGAGTCCATGGTAGATCAGGAGTAATTCTGGGACTTTGCCTGTGGGAAGCTTTTCTTATGATTCCTTGGGGGCACTAGAGTCAAGAGGAATTCTGAGGGTCTGCTCAAAGACTCTCCACCATGTGTGCTGGAGCTTGCCTGTAATCCCAGCACTATAGAGTCTGAGGCAGGAGGACTGCCATGAGTTCAAGGCCAGCCTGGGCTACATAGTGAGTCCAAGGCCTGTCTGAAATACAAAGCAAGAGCCTATTTCAAGCGGGGAAAGGGGGCAGGGGAGGGTTTTCATAATTCTCTGGGGGTGTGTATCCACAGGAAGTCCCACCAGGAAAGCTTCCGAAAAGCAGGGGGGCAGGACCGGCCCCGACATGCCCGGCGCCACAAGACATGCCCCAGCCCTGGGGAAATCACCAAAGTCTTGGCTTCCATGAATCTGGGCATGCTGACTGAGACCAGCTGCAGTGAAGACGAGCTCCTGGAGAAATGCATCCAATCCTTTGGTGAGTGTCCCCAACCCCTGGTCTGGTTACGACTGCTAACATGCTGACAAATGCTTCCCTCTCTCGCCCTCAGTGTCTGTGGGTAAAAAAATGGGTGTGTGAGTTGGGCATTGTGGCGCATGTGCCTGTAATCTCTGCACTCTGAGAAGCTGAAGGAGGAGAATAAGTTTAAGCCCAGTCTGGACTATTTAGTGACTTAGCGAGACCCTGTCTCAAAATAAAAAATAAAAAGCAGGCTGGATATGTAGCTTAGTGCAAAGGCCCTGGATTCAGTGCAGGAAGTGGGAGTACAAAACTTCATCACTACATTAAGACACACCTGTATTTATTTTTCTCCTGAGAAAAGGAAGGGGAGCAGGACTGATGCTATTCGCACTTTTAACAAGACTTTCCAGGCATGGTGCTGGCCCATGCATGGTACAGACAAGGAAACTGAGGTACAGGGAGATTAGGCTGTTTGCACAAATCCACACAGGGCATCACTGTAGAGCTGGCACCTGAACCAGACACTCCCTTGTCCAAGGGCCATTCTGACAGAGCCCCCTCTGCTGCCCCAGACTCAGCCGGTAGCCTGCGCCACGGGGACCACATTCTCAACATGATGCTGACCATGCACAGCTGGGTGCTTCCTTCCGCTGACCTTGCTGCCCGTATGCTGATCTTATATCCTCCCAGGACCAGGAGTTGTGGGTGGAGGGAGGAGGGCAGAATCCTGAGAGCTTGGGAGATGGGGACAGAGGAGTAGGTAGCTTTGGACACTGGACAACAGAACCTTAACCAGAACTCAAGTACCAAAAGGCCACAGAGGACACACAGGAGCTGAGGCAGCTGCAAATCTGTCACCTGGTCAGGTAGGGCTGGGCCAAGACCCCACCCTCATGAACCAAGATAGCCCCAGCTCCATTCCCTGAAATTCCCTCTGAGGCCCCACTGGCTTGGCACCCAAGTTTTGCTCCTCAGAATCCCCATAAGATCCCTAAACCCTCTGCCAGCTGTCACACTTTCAGCTCTGATCTCCCAAGCCCCTCCCTCCTACATATCCCAGCCTAGCTCCTATGATCCTCACAGTATTCTCCCCACAGCTCACCCACAGGGACCACACTGCATTTTCTGGGACCCCTCCCATCTGTCGTGCTTCCCAATAGTCCCATTTCTAAGGGCCCCCTCTTGTGACTCCCACATATTCTCCCAGCCTGTGTTGACACCTCCCATCCTACCCGGGAGAGTCCCCCTCCCCCAAACCTGCCGCTCCAGAGACCCAAGCACACATGTAGACACCCCTAGCTCAGTATCCAGAGATTCCTCAGCCCAAAAGACCCCTTGCAAAGATCTTCCCCACCCCCAGTCTCATCCCATCTGTCTTTAAACCTCTCTCAGGTACTGGATGACCCAACATCCAGAGGCAGTGCACCAGGAGCCTCAGCTAGAAAAAGTTATAGCGCGTTTCTGGGCCACCGTGACCCAGGAGGGCAACTCGACCCAGAGGAGCCTGGGAGACACCTCCAACCTGTGAGGCAGCCCCATGCCCCCTCCCTGCCCCACCCCAGCCTGCCATTTCCCACCACATTCCCAGACCCTCACCTCTGCACCACTCCAATTCTTTGTCCCTCTCGGCCCCTAGCCTGAGCCCTGGTGGCCCTGGCCCCCCACCTCCTATGAGCAGCCCAAACCTGGGCAAAAAGTGCAAAGTATCCTTGCTTTTCGACCACCTGAAGACAGATGAGCTGGCTGAGCACCTTACTTATCTGGAGTTCCAGGCCTTTCAAGCTATCACGGTGAGGAGTCCTTCCCCTGCCCCCACCCCTCCCTGAGCAGGACAGAGATGGGGGTGGGGGGACCCTCACATGGGCATGCAGCTGGGATCTTGTGGGGAGGGTTTGCTGGAGATCCAGCCTGCATTTTACCACTGAACAACAACCCTAAACCCAAGCTGGGATCTTCAACTCCTCAACTGTCATACTAGGAGAAATGAGTTAACCTGACTGAGCACAGAGACCTGGGTTCTAGTCCCATCAATTCCTTCTTACCTGGGTATCTCTGAACCAGTTTCCCAACCTCACTGGACTCACTTGTAAAAGTCATATTTCATTGGAGGGAGGGAGGGAGGGTTAAAAATCCCATTTACAAATGCTCGTTGCAGTACCTAGCATGTAGTAAGTGCTCAAAATTTTTATCAATTATTAATTTCCTCAATGAGCATTTTGATTACAACTCAATCTCCTCATCTGTAAAAGGGGATATTAAAAGTTTCTGTCTCAGAGCCGGGCATGGTAGTGCACGCCTTTAATCCCAGCACTCGGGAGGCTGAGGTAGGCGGAGCGTTGTGAGTTCGAGGCTGGCCTGGGCTACAATGCGAGTGCAAGACCGGCCTGAGCTGCATAGTGCAACCCTGCTTCAAAAAACCAGGGCCGGGAGTTTGGCTCAGCAGCTTAACTGCCTGTCTGGCAGATGCGAGGCTGTGAGTTCAATCCCCGGTGCTGAAAAAAAAAAAAAAAAGTTTCTGCCTCACAAGAACAGAGCCCGATCTAGAATAAATGCTGCCTGGTAGAATCATTTGAAACTGCCATTCTTCACCTATCCAAATGTCAGTGTCATGTGCTTCAGTGTAGATGTGGGCTACCTAATGTCATCTGGCCATCACTGATCCAAGGCTTGTTGGGGATCCAGTTCCCTAACGTGAAAATTTCCTGGGTCTGTGTGTGTAAATAGACATATAGATGGTACCATGCGTGTGGGTGTGGAATTACATACCATTGAGCAGAACAAGTAGAAACTGATTTCAAGTTCTTGCCTTTGTTGTCCGTGTACCAGCCAGGAATGCAGTTAAGAGCATACACTGGGTTCCTGCCCTGACTTAAGCCTGTGTGATGCTGGGCAAATTACCTACCTTTTCTGTGCCCCAGCTGCCTCATCTCTAACATGACGATAATAGTATTAGCCCACCTTGTAGAGTTTTTGTTGTGTTTTGTTTGGTACTGGGAATCGAACTCACAACCTCCTGCTTGCCAGGCAGGCACTGTGGCGCTAAGCTATATCCCCGGCCCTACCTTGTCAAGTTTTGAGGATTATAGTTGATGTTATTAAGTGCTCAAAATGGTACCTGATTTTGTTTGAACGTTTCTCCTTAGATAAAAGAGGACCATCATGGCAGCTTGAAGGGAGACTGATGACAAAGGTCACTCAGGCTAGGCCAGGCTAGGACATCAGAGGTTCTGAATGCTAGAGGGGAGGGACGTGAGGGGCACTGCCCAGCTGACGCCCACCTTGCTCCCAGCCCCAGGACCTGCGGGACTACGTTTTGCAGGGCTCCGTGAGGGGCTGCCCAGCCCTGGAGGCTTCTGTAGGTCTCAGCAACAGCGTGTCCCGCTGGGTGCAGGTCATGGTGCTGAGCCGTCCCGGGCCTGCACAACGCGCGCAGGTGCTGGACAAGTTCATTCACGTGGCACAGGTGAGGGGACCCCGCCTTTCCGCTCGCTTTCTGGTTGCTCGTCTTGGCCGGGCACTGCTAGCTACCTGGCCCCTCCCTCGAGGCCGCTGTCCGCAGCTCTGGCCCTCGCCTTCCTCTGCCTAGACATCGCCTCGCCCTCCCCGTCCTTCCCCAGCCCTTGACTCTAGACTTGGAGTTGACTAAGTCCCTCCTGACCCCGTCTCCCAAGCCCTTTTCCGGTCTTGGGTAGCTGCCTGCCTTTCCCCGAAACCGAGGCTCTCCCAGCCCCGCCCCTCGCTGCGCCCCTCCCTTCTGGGAAAAGGGAAGCCCGCGGTGCTGGGCCACGCCCCTTCGCGTATTTCCAAGCGCACCACGCCCTTCCTCTATAGTCTTCGTCTTTGCTTCCTCTTGCCGCGGCGTTTGCTACTCTTGGGGGTTCTGGCTGGCATCGGCCTGGGGTCCCTGTGGGCTGGGCATTTTCCACTTCCTTCTCTCTCCACGGCGATTTCCGCCCTTCAAACTTGGAAAGGGAAAGGTTAGGGAATCCGTCGTGCGGGACTTCGTCCTTCTGACCCTTCCATATCGCTCCGGCCCTTTCACCTCTACCTGGCCCGCATCTTCCATCCTCATCCCATGCTTCTTGATGCCCCTCGCCTGTGTGGCCCTCAGAGCACCTGGACTCAGAAGCCTTCTGACCCTTCCATATCGCTCCGGCCCTTTCACCTCTACCTGGCCCGCATCTTCCATCCTCATCCCATGCTTCTTGATGCCCCTCGCCTGTGTGGCCCTCAGAGCACCTGGACTCAGAAGCCTGACGCCCTAGCATGTGCCCTGACATCTGTCTGACGCACACAACTGTTCCCCACATCCATCCAGCTCCCCACCTTTTCTGTCTGAGCTCACACTGGCCCTTCTCCTGCCTGGCACACCCACCTTCTCTCACCCGCCTTGCCTCACATCCACAGTGGCCCACACACATACCTGAGACTAACTCACCTGCTGCCACTGAACTCCGCCTTGGCTGCCCTTGGTGACACCTATCATCTCTGGCATTGCCTTTCTTCCTAGAGGCTCCACCAGCTGCAGAATTTCAACACACTGATGGCAGTTACTGGGGGCCTGTGTCACAGTGCCATCTCCAGACTCAAGGACTCCCATGCCCACCTGAGTCCTGACAGCACCAAGGTGAAACTCCACCCCACTCTCCAAAGTTACAAAGTGCTCAGCTATCCTGAACCCCACACTTAATTCTCCAGCCCCCATCAATCCCTGCCAGGCTCTGGAACCACCTGAGGACATGGCTCCTCCGAATCCCACAGGCCCTCAAGCAGGATTCCTTTTTCATGGCTGAGACACTGACTCCTTTGTCCTCATGGGTGTGATCCTTAGCTGGGTTGGGCGGGAGACAGATGAGGGAGATGCTGACAACTGGCTGTCCAGGTGACCAGCTAAGTCAATCAGCTAAAGATGGCAACATTTGGCCACCCAAAGCAGTCATATGGGTTGGAAGATGTCCTGGGAGGTGTCTAGGAAATGAGACAAGTCTGGTGCATGGCTGAAGTCAGGAAGTGGTGGGAAAATGGGCTGCAGATGTCCAGGGGAAGGTCCTGTTGAGCCCTGCATTAGTTGGCAAAGATGTTTGGGTTTTAAGGGCAGTGGGGAGCTAGGGAAGGTTTGGGAATGATGCTAGTACCCATAATCAATTCAGGTTTTTAAATTACTCTAGCCTGGGGAATGGCGGATGGTAGGGCCTCTCTGCGATAGAGACCCAACATGAGAGTAGTTTGAGGGAGACGCTGAAGCCAATGTGAGTTAGGGAGGGGCTCGAACCCACAGAGGAAGCTGCTAGGATCCTTCCTTCCAAGGGGCTGGAGAAACAGAACTGCTTTCCCCCATAACACACCCCTCCCACACAGGCCCTGCTGGAGTTGACCAAACTCCTTGCCTCCAACAACAACTATGTCTGCTACCGCCGCACCTGGAGTGGCTGCACAGGCTTCCGGTTGCCTGTGCTGGGTGTGCACCTCAAGGACCTGGTGTCCCTACATGAGGCACAGCCTGACAGGTTGCCTGATGGCCGCCTGCACTTGTCCAAGCTGAACAGCCTCTACCTGAGACTGCAAGAGCTGGCAGCCCTCCAGCAGCAGCAGCCCCCCTGCAGCGCCAGCAAGGACCTCCTGCATCTGCTCACGGTGAGCAAGGGAATGCAAATCAGAGTCCTGGGCACTGAGGCTCTGCAGGGCCTTGAGCAAGTCACTTAATCCTTTGGCCTCAGTTTCCTTATCTGTAAAATGGGAATAATTATAGGACCCACTTCAGAGGGTAGTTGAGAAGAATCAACAAATAATATAATTTTTGTATTTTTTAAAAACTTGAAACAGAATCTGGAGTACAGTGAGCTCTATATAAGTGAAAGTCATTTCTCTGTGGGTTCCTCCAAGGACTGAAGTATCCCCTGATCTTAGCTCTAGGATTGTGCACTTGGAACCACAGCTGTGTGCTATTTTTTAACTTTTTTTTTATTTTTTGGAGTGGGGAGACAGGGTCTTGCTATGTAGTTCAGGCTGGGCTTTATTTAATCATGTACTGCAGGTTGCCTCATACTCATGATAATCCTCCTGCTTCAGCCTCCCAAGTGCTGGGATTACAGGTGTACATCCCTCTGCCCAACCTGGCTACAGGTTCTGAGCTTTTCATGCCAATAGTTCAAAATTCCAAGTACTGATGATGTATTTGGAATTGAAGCAAAGAGCTGACAGCTATTGATTGTTGCTATGTGCCAGTCCCTGCATTAACACTCCACAAATCACTGCATTCCAACTTACAATCCTACACAGGGGGATCCTTCTTGTGCTCATTCAGTAGATTGGAAAACTGAGATCCAGAGACACATGAGATCATTTGCCTACTGTCCCATAACAGTGAAACCAGTGTTTAAATCAAGGCAGGACAATGTATGTACCGTTGTTGCCCCCTGATTAACATATTTTGAAATTTTGTTGTAGTTTTTTTTTTTTTCCTTCTTCATCTTTTTTTTTCTTCTTATCCTTGAATAAGATGGATTTGAAAAAATAAATAAAGGCAGGACATCTTCCTAGGACTTTAACAATGAGAAACTCTGAGGGCAATGAAACCTCAGACCAAAAAGGTGAATTTTCAGATGCCAAAACTAGACAGTTTTACCATAACTTGCACAGCCTAGTGCAAAATGAAAACATGGGCTCATTGTTCTAAATTATTAAAAATTCATCTGGGGATATAGCTGGCACAGCACTTCCTGGCAAGTGCAAGGTCATGAATTTGATTCCGGTACCAAAAAAAAAAAAAAATGTTCAACACAGGTATGATGGTATACACCTGTAATCCCAGCACTCTGGGAGGACGAGGCAGGAAGATCACAATTTTGAGCATAGCCTGGGCAATTTAGCAATTTAGTGAGATCCTGTCTCAAAAAATAAAAAAGGGGACTAGCAATGTACTTCAGTCCAAAGGCCCAGGGTTTAATCCTCCATACCCTAACTCCTCCCCAAAAAACTGCTCTTCTATAAGACTGATATTCTTAAGAGAGACGGCCAATGAAATCATGTGACTAAGTCTTATTACTTTTAGACAACAAGGGTTATAGAGAAAACTAAGGCCAAAAAAGAGGCCCAACCAGGCATAGTGGCACACACCTGTAATCCCAGCACTTGGGAGGCTAAGGCAGGAGGATCTCTGGGAGTTCGAGGCCAGCCTGGGCTACAAACTGAGTTTAAGGCCATCCTGAACTGCATAGTGAAACCCTGTCTCAAAAAAATAAAAGAATAAATTTTTAAAAAGGGTGGGGGACCCAGAAAGAGATCAGGGTTGCAGTCTTAAGTAGAAACATCAAAAGGTCTTGGGGGCACACGCCTTTAATCCCAGTACTCGGGAGGCTGAGGTAGGAGGGGTGTTGTGAGTTCGAGGCTGGCTTGGGCTACAACGCGAGCACAAGGCCGGCCTGAGCTACATAGTGCGACCCTGCTTCAAAAAAACAGGGCTGGGAGTTTGGCTCAGTGACTTAAGTGCCTGTCTGTCAGGCGTGAGGTTGTGAGTTCGATCCCCGGTGCCGCAAAAAAAAAAAAAAAAAAAAAAAAAAAAAAGGTCTTGGGGAGAATGAGGCCTTTGTAGACTAGGAGAAAGCAAGGGTAGTGTGGAGTGTGACTGGGGCGTGGGCAACAGAAAGCCTGAGAGATCTATGGCAGAGTTTTTGAAACGAGGATGAACAGGGCTTGGTGGCACACACCAGTAATCTCAGGGCTCTGGGAGTCCAAGGCAAGAGGATCTCATGAGTTTAAGTCCAATCTGGGCAATTTAGTGACTTAACAAGACCCTGTCTCAAAAAAACAGAACAAAAAAAGGGAGACGAGAGTGCTGGGGACATTGAACAGTGCCAAGGCCCTGGGCTCAATCCCCAATGCCACAGAAAAAAAGCACAGCAGGGCTCCAATGGGAGGGTCTGTAACACCTGCCTACCCCCAGCTCTCCCTAGATCTCTTCTACACCGAGGACGAGATCTACGAGCTTTCCTACACCCGTGAGCCCCGCTACCCCAAGAGTCTGGTGAGACGGACCCCTGACCTGTAATTCTCCTGCTCAAGCCTGTGCACCAGCTAAGCCCCTCTGTCCTCCCCCCAGCCACCTTCCCCCTTCAGAGATCTTCTGGTGGTGGAATGGGCTCCTGGTGTGACACCCAGGCCAGACAGGGTCACCCTGGAGCGACACGTGGAGCAGCTGGTGGAGGTAGGAGGGCCTGTGGTTGGCAGGGTGCGGGCAAAGCCTCCTGCAAGGCCTTGAAGGGGTGGAGGGCACTGGACCATGGGGACTGACCTGGACACTGTGCCTCACCCTGCCCTCTCTGCTCCTCTCAAGTCTGTGTTCAAGAACTATGACCCTGAAGGACGTGGCACCATCTCTCAGGAGGACTTTGAACACCTCTCTGGCAACTTCCCCTTTGCTTGCCATGGGCTTCACCCACCCTCCCGCCTGGAGTGAGTGGCCCTGACTCCTGGTTCCCCCAAAGGCGAGGACCCTGGGGTTGCCGGGAAGAAGGGACCCATTATTCTGAGGCACGGTCTCCACCCTAGGAGCGGCTCCTTCAGCAGAGAGGAGCTGACCGAGTACCTGCTCCGTGCCAGCAGCATCTGCTCCAAGGTGGACCTGGCCTTCCTGCACACCTTCCACGAGGTCACCTTCCGAAAGCCCGCCTTCTGTCACAGCTGCAGCGGCTTCGTGAGCACCCTGCCCTGTTAGCGCCTGCCAAACCCACCCCCCCCCTTGATGCATCCCAACTCCTCACAGCAGCCAGCTCTGCTGTGGGGGGCAGGAAGGGGTGTCCCCCATACCCAGATAATTCTCAGATTCCAGAAACACACTGCCAGTCTCAAATAATCTGCACACTTCATATAAACCCTAAACATTGGACATTCCTGGAAAATCTCTGAAGTTTAGTTAAGGGCCAAATTCCAGATAATCTCTACCTTGGACAACTGCCAAGCCATGCATATCTTAAAAATCCATGGGTAATTTCCAAAATGTTGTATAATCTACACACCCTAAGTAGATTGTGTCCACAGAGAATCCATCTCCAAATTTCTAGACTTTAAATCATCCAAAGCCTTTGTATTTCCAAACTCAAGGCATCCTCTAACTCTGGACTACGGACGAGTTTCCCACTCTTCAAACAGACCAGAGTATAAACCTCAGATTACTTCCCAAATTTATCCTTTCACCACTAAGCCTGGACTGAGTACCACAGGAATAACAAACACAGTCACTGTGCATAAAACATGCATTTGCTTAACTCAAAATTCACAAATGCTAATAGCCTACATGATTCCCCAAACTTGAGGTGATCTCCAAGTTCCTTTAATCCAAATTAAATCATCAAAATTCTTAAGAATTTTAAAAACTTGGTACCCCACCCCCACACCCCACCAGCCAAACCCAGCCCAGCACAGCCCAGAGCTCTCTCTCCTCAGGCCTGGGTGACCTATTCTGCTTTTTCTTCCCAGCTCTGGGGTGTCACCAAGCATGGCTACCGCTGTCGGGGTGAGTGGGGTATCCTGAAGTGAGAGGGATGCCAGGACCTGCAGCCTGTAGGGTGGAGGTGCTAACCCCTCTCTTCCCCCAGACTGTGGGCTGTGTTGCCACAAGCACTGTAGAGACCAGGTGAAGGCAGAGTGCAAGAAGAGGCCAGGGGCCAAGAGTGATGCCGGACCCCCAGAGACGCCCATCCCACCCACAGCAGCTCCCTCTGCCAGCTGTGGTGAGACCCAGAACCAAGCAGTGCTGAGAAGGGGGCCTGGTGAATGGGAATTACTTCTAACATCCTTCCCTCACGTGCACATCCTTTCCACCCACTGCTCTCCAAATAGGCTCAGAGGAAAATTTCTCCTACACACTGGCCCTGGAACCTGAGACTAGATGCCACCTTCACCACGTTTGGACCCAGGCAGAGTCCCCACACCCTTCCTGAGACCCACAGATGGTGAGCTGGAACTGCCTTCTACCCCCAACTGGAAACCAGCGAATTTGGGGAATCATGACAAAGTAAAAATGTGTGAAAGGCCCTAATCACTTGGGTGGGAGGGTATAAATACGGATCAATTTCTAACATCGACAGGAGACTAGAAGTTTCAATATGTAGTGGGGAGGGGTAACTCCCAGAACAGGAAAAGATTTTTGGGGAATACCAGTAAGATGGCAAAAATAAGGTCAAGTATATCAGGACCTACAATAAATACTGGTGAAGTAAATTTCCCTCTTCAAAGGCAGAGACTCAGAATTGGCTTAAAAAAAAAAAAGCTAGACATGGTGCCCTACACCTGTAATCCCAGCACGTGTTTGAGGCAGAAGGATCACAACTTTAAGGCCAGCCTGCACTACATAGTGGGGAAAATAAGTGTGAAACACAAACACACACACACAGTCCACAGGGGACATGCTTTCATCCACTTAGCCACACTCCAGGTGAGATACTGCTCCTGGAAGTAACTATCTCCTAGTCATCTTATACCCCTTTCATCATCTGTCTTCCTCCTTCCAGGTCCCCCTCCCAGTGACCACCCCACTGTGCACCTCAGCCTCCAAGCCGGAATCCTAGACATCATCTTGGGCTCCTCTACCCAGCCCCTTGCACTAGAGCCCCCAAAGACAAACCTCCTACACACACACTGCCTTTGATGAAGCGGCCATCATCTTACTCTGCAAATGTTTTCTTCTTTTGCATCACTGTCTACTTTGCAAACTCCCTTTTGCCATACTTAGCATCTGGTAGCTTCATTTTAGGTATGTGCAGACTTAGGCATCTCACCAACTTCCTAAATATCCACTGCACAGATGACGAGATTAAGGTTTGGTGAAGTTAAACTGCTGGCTCAAGGTGGCAGAGCCCCGAGGGTGAGAAGCAGGATCAAACCCTGGTCCTTAGTTGGTGTGATGGCACACAGCTGTAACCCCAGCATCCTGGTGGCTGAAGCAGGAGAAATTGCTGCAAGTTTGAGGTCAGCCTGGTCGGCAGTGAGTTCAAGGCCAGGCTCAACTACATAGTGAGATCCTGCCTCAAAAAAACAAAAACAAAAACAAAAACAAAAAAACAAAAAAAATCCTGTTTCTCTAAACTTGAAACTCTAGGCCAATGTGCTGCATGGATGCTAGTGGAGGGGCAGAAGGGGCAGGGCTGGAGTGGACAGAGTTCTGAAAAGTGGGGTCACTGAGACAGCAGAGAAGGTTGGGAAGGACCTGGAGACTGTAAGCATGAATCAGGTCCCGTTCAACCTCTGCTCAGAACCTCCCCCTCAACATCTCCTCTTACTCAAGAGCAAAGCCAGTCCTCACTGTGGTCCCCAAAGTCCATGATCTACCCCCATCACATCTCTGACCTTGCCTCCTCACCCCCTCACCTCACCCTGCTTCAGCTACATTGGCCTCAGTGATCCTTGAACATGTCCCCAAATACTACCTCAGGACCTTTGCACCAGCTGTTCCCTCTGCTTGGAATGTTCTTCCCATGAGGCCCGAGCTCCCTGTCTGGCACTTTACTCTAGTGATATCCCCTTAGTGAGGCCTTCCTGACCACACTCAAAGACATGGTCCTCCCCACTGCCAGTCCTGCCTTCTTGCTTTATTTTTTCCATAGTGCTTTTCTTCTCTTACAAACTATATATTTCACCTGTTTGTTGTCCAGTGTCTTCCCTCCTCACCATGAATCTTAGCTCCAGGTGAGTGGGGACTGATCTGTGTCTTCCACTGCCAAGTCCCCAGTATCTAGAACAGGGCTGGCCCAGGGTGGAAATGTGAAAAGTCCTGTCCCATATCTGAGTATGTCCTTCCCCTCACAGGGACAGATGTGTTGCTGAAGAACAAGAGACTTTGTAGAGTTAGAGGGGCAGGGACCTGTCTAGAGCCAAGGCAGAGACCCCCTACCCCTCCACAAACCCACGTACCTCTGACCTGGCTCCCACAGAAACAGGTCCTTTTGTCATCGAAAATTAAATTTATTTTCCAGAGAACATGGTTCTGGTGTTGAGTAGTGGATGGGTACACGACATCTGGAGCCTTTGGATTAGGGGTGAGGGGCTTGGGTGCCAGGTGCCAAGGAAAACCCTCAAACTGACTCCTCAAAGATTACCAATGCCACCAGCATCTCACAGACACCCCCAATCTCCTTTACTTCTTCTTCTTTTTCTTCTTCTGGCCCCAGTGCTGGTGGCCTGCCCTCCGCCCTCCATCTTCTCTCCGGTTCTGCCAGGTGGGCATGGGTGCCTCCAGCTCATTTGGGCGACCCCCTCGGTCTGGCACATCACCCATAAGTACCTGAGAGTTGATTAGACTTGAGTTTCACAGAAAGAAATATATCTTGGGTAAAGGGGCCAGAGAGCAAAGGGAACAGCTTGGGGCTGAAGAAGGAAAAGCAGACATTGATTATTTGCACATAGCGGCTGGACTGGTGGAAGATACAAGCATGGAGCTGTCAGCAGAGGCTCCAAGGGCCTTAATAGAAGGCAAATAAAGGAAGTGTAGGGCAGAAGTTCAGAATAGCTTGATTTTCTGTTTCATTGATGGGCTTCATACAATATTTCTAGCAAAGTACATTTCTAGCAAAGTAGTAGTTTTTTTGTAAGTATCCTTCAATTTGTGAACCACAAGTTGAAGACTGCCTAGGCAGAGGTAGGAGACTAGATACTTTATCATTAAAACACAGAGATTTCTGGGGTTTTTTGTTTTGTCTTTTTGAGACAAGGTCTCACTAAGTAGTTCAGGCTGGCCTTGAGTTCACTTTGTAGCCCAGACTGGTCTCAAACTTGCAATGAACCTCCTGCCTCAGCCTCCCAAGTGTGGGGATTACAGGCAGTATTTCTGTTTTTTTTTTTTTTGCGGCACCGGGGATTGAACTCACAACCTCGCACCTGCCAGACAGGCGCTTGAGCCACTGAGCCAAACTCCCGGCAGTATTTCTGTTTTAAAGCACAAGTAAAATCCAATATAATAGACACGGTGAGGTGATGGGGAAGGACTTTAACCCCAAGCTGAAGAGGAAGGTGCTGACTCACAGCTGAACTTTGGTTTCAAAGCACTGGGGAGCCATGGAAGGGTTCTAAAGTAGGGAACTCCATGGCCAGATTCTGGGGTTTGAAAGTTCCTTCTAGGTGTCTCAGGAAGTGGGTAGATTAGGTGTAGTGTGTCCAGAGGCCAGGAAGCAGGGAGAACATGGGAGCAGGAATCAGGAGAGGAAAGGACAAGTGTGGACCAGGGGAAGGACTGAAGGGCCAATGTGAAGGCCAAGGATGCTGGGCCCTTCCCCACCCCTAGTGCCTACCTTGTTGATGGCACAGCAGGTCCCTCGGCGGGCTGCTACACTGGTAGCTGGAACCAGTCGAGAAAGGTCAGCTCGGGCAGCCAGAACATGTGAGATGGAGACATCAGATTCTGGGGTCAGGACCTCTCGAAGTGGGGTCAGCACTGCTTTCATAGCCTTTCCTTGGGCCTGGGGGTGGGGCACATAGAAAAGGTGCAAAAGCCCTCCCCAGCTGGGACCTATCATCTTCCTGACTCAGAGTCACTGTATGCTTTGGATATGGTTTGTTCTGCAAAGGGTAATGTGCTAGAAGCTTGGTCTCCAGTGTGATGGCATTGAGAATTGGTGGAACCTTTAAGGTGGGGAGCTAATTAGGTCATGAAGGTGTCACCATTGGAAGGGATTCATGCCAGTGTTGCAGGAGTAGGTTAGGTCTCACTGGCCTGGACTGGCTACTAAGAGTTAGATGTTATAAAGTGAGCCACTCCACATTTGTTGGCTTCCGCATTAACTACTCTTCCATGTGCACTTACTGTGATGTCATTCACTATGTTGTGATACAGCATGAGACCCTCACCAGATCTGGGTGCCCATGCTTGGACTTCTCAGTCCAAAGTCACAAGCCAAGATAAACCTCTTTTCCTTATAAAGTACCCCACCTCGGATATTTTGTCACAGCAACACAAAACAGACTAAGATACCCTCACTGCCTACGTTACTCCAAAGGTGAGTACTAACGACACTCCTAGCTCAGAGCTAGAATTTCTTGGAGGCCTTGAGATTACAGAAGCCATAAACCGTCTAAGAGTCTAAAATGGCCTATGCCTCAGGACCTTGAAGAGGTAATGTTCCTGGCCCTCATTCCTCCTCCCTGCAGGTGTGGCCCCCACAACTGGGCCTCCCTGCTCTTGCCAGGGTCCTTTGCTCGTACCTCTGCCCGATCAGTCCAGTGGAAAGCAGATGTTGTGAGGTCCAGGCGTTTGAGAAGAAGGCAGCGGCGGCAGTAGTACTGATCTTTCAGGCTTTGGGACACAGACTCCAGTGCTTCCTAGCAGAAAAGGTCTGTCACTCCAGAGGCATGTCTCATCCCCACTCCTGGATGTTTACCACAGCCATGCACAATCTTACCCAGCGGGGTGCATCCAGTGGGTAGCGGAGGAGGGGCTGCATGGACCCTGGGGGCAGGGAAGGCAGCAGCTCAGAGATCTGATGAGAGAAGTCAGAAATCAACTTGAGGCAGAAACAGGACAGACAGCTCCAAGGACCCCGGTTCCCTTCGGCCGGGAGAACCCAGGCCATAAAAACAAGATTGTGGTTACAGCCCCCAAAACACTCTGGTGGTTGGAAACTCCTGCTACAGCTGCTTCTGGAGAAATGATCCTCTCCCCAAGCATGGTGGGGTAGGGAAGGGACTAGCTCTCTACCTTGGCATGTAATTTCTGGAATAGCTGGCTGGCTGGGGTCGCCAGCAGAGGTAAGGGCAGTCTCAGGGCTTGGAGGGTGAGGGCCAGTTCCTGGACCATGTCAGTTCCTTCGTCTGTCCCTTTTCCAAGGGACGGCACAGGGCTGGAGTCCAGAGGGGGGTGCAAGCGCAAGAGGCGGGCAGCCTGGAGCTCGGAGCAGAGAAAGCCTAAAAAATTGGGGAAGGGATCTTTGCAGATACAAGGAGGGAATGCTGCTACCTCACCACTTTTTAGTCCTGCTTACCCAGAGCCCAGTCTCCTCTCAAAGTAAGCATCGCTCGGGAATTCGACTCTCGCCCACTTCGAAGCCACCTGCCCTGCTCCCCGCAATTCAGTCCATTTCAGCTTTTAGACGATTACTTCAAAATTCTAACTGTATGCCATCCCCAATTCTGACCTCACCCACCTCAGACCCTCGAGTTCGCCTCCAAGTCCTGGCTCCGCCCCTTCAGGCCCCGCCCTCCCCAAAACGACGCTAAACCGCCCACTCTGGAGGCATAGGCCTAGCCCAGTTCCGCATCTCCCGGCCGCGCGCGGAGCTCACTCAGCAAACGGGTGCTCGCGCTCGGCTCCAGCAGCTCCGCAGCGCGTCCTCCGCCGCAGAGCGCGCGATCCGGGCAGTGCAACGCCCGAAGCAGGCCGGGGAGCTGCCGCAGAAATCCCTCCTCCGCGCCGGGGCCTGCGGGAGGCGGTAGACGTCAGGGTGCGGGACCGGCGATTCTACCCCTCCGGCCCTCGGCTCCCCACGCACCGTCGCCCGCGCTCAACACCTCGACGCCTTCATCTTGCCGCTCCAGGGCGCCCAGGGTCACCAGCTCCGCCGCCAGCCGCGCGCACAGCGCTCTGAAGTCTGGGCACGAGGCGCCCCACGACGCCGCCTCTGGGAAAGTCCCATACCTGCGGTGGTGCAGGGGTCAGTGCGAAGCCTTCTCCGTCCGTGTCCGAGGCAAACCTGCCCCTCCTGCAACGTCCCCCCACCCCGGCACGCCGCACACCCCCTTACCCCAGGATTAGCAGGTCCCGGGACAGCGCGGCTCCTTCCCGAGTTCCTACCTCCGCCCCCTCCATGTAAGAACAGCCTCTGGGCCCGGCGCGCGCCCCGTTCCGGCCGATTGCAAGCTCCGCCCCATCGTTGCTCTCGCAGCGTGCTGCTGCGGCCCCGACCAATCAGCGCCTCCTCGCGGAGGAACTTCGACTCTCTAATTGGTGCAAGAAAAGGCAGAGCCCACCCCCCCCCCAGGTCCGCCCGTGCCACCCTTCAAATAATCTCTCAGGAGCTATAAATTCCTGATCTTGCGGAAAATCCCGGCACTTGGAGGCCAGGCTAGTGAGGGTCTCTGTTGTGACGAGATATAAGCAACTTCTCTTTCCTTAGTCTCCTTCAGTTGCCTTCTACTTTTAAAGCACCGCAGAGCAAATTTTGTTCACCCAATTTTGTCCCAAACGCAGAAATTTGCTTTTTCGTTTTCCGCTTTACAGTTGGAATTCTGTTAGAGACCCAGGAATCCTGGTTCACCGCTCACACGACCAGAGCTAGTTCGTCCTCGCCTGAATTACAACATGCCCATAGGCCTTCACACCTGTGCATCCCAAGGGAGCAGGTGCGACACACCATCCCAAACAGGAGATTGCATCCTAGAAAGCAGGCAGGCAGAGTTAGGGTTTGACTCCACTCACTAGCTCCTGCCAAACTGCTTCCAAAGGGTAGTAATAGTACCTACTCTTCGAGTTCTTGGTAAGGACTGATTAGTTCTTATGATAAAATTTGTTTAACAAGCCGGGCGTGGTGACACATGCCTTTAATCCCAGCGCTCGGGAGGTTGAGGCAGGAGGATCGTTGTGAGTTCGAGACTTCCTGGGCTACAAAGTGAGTTCAAGGCCAGCCTGAACTGCATAGTGAGACCCTATCTCAAAAAATAGGGCCAGGGATTTAACTCAGTGGCCTAAGTGCCTGCCTGGCAGGCGCGAGGTTGTGAGTTTGATCCCTGGTATACACAGACACACACACACACACACACACACACACACACAAATTGCTTACCAGCCACATAGAATGTGCTCAAGAAAAACAACTAAAAATTTTTTAAAACAAAAAAAAGAAAAGAAAAACAACTAACATTCATGGAGCATTTAATGTCTGCTACTGGGCTATATCTTATCTCCATTTTACAGAGAAAGTTTATGGAAAATCATGGTCATAGTAAATTCATAGTGGTGCCAGGACTCAACAGTTACTTACAAATTGCAAATTTTAATCGCTGAACCTAGTTATGACTGCCACTGACTGTGTTGCTATTGTTATAAATTATTGTTCCAGTTCTTATATCTCCCTTATTATTCTCATTCCACTGGGAGTAGAAGTGGGCTGGAAGCCTCAGAAACTCAGGAAAGAACAGGGCCAGAATTTATTTATCAGGGGCAGACCCTACTCTTACTCTGGTTCCTCCATATTCCTGCCTACCCCAAATCTAGGCACTCATGGGGACATTTATTAACCCCCCTCCAAAAACATTAAAAGTTGCTCAACTTGGGGATGGTGGTGCATCCCTGTAAGCCCAGCAGTCTGGGAATGGACAGTAGGCTGGAAAGTTCAAGCCCAGCCTGGGCAACTTAGTGACTTAGGAAGACCCTATTTTAAAAAATAGGATATAGTTTAGTGCAAAGGCCCTAGGTTTGACACCCAGTAACACACACACAAAAGGTGCTCATTCCAAAAATTTGTACTCCACTTTGGTACTTGAACCCAGCACATGCTAAACACATGCTCTCCCACTGAGCTATAAGTTCTATCACCAGCTTTGATTCCTTTCTTTATATCAAGCCTCATATACAAATCTGTGAGCTCTACCTTCAAACTACAAAGTGAGCCAGGCATGTGGTGCACACTTGTAATCCCAGCACTCAGGAGCCAGGGGCAGTAAGATTGCTGTGAGCTCAAGTCCAGCCTGGGAACATAGCGAGTCCAAAGCCAGACTGAAATACCTACCAAGACCCTGTTTAACCACCCCCCACACCCTCTGACATACATGTGTACACGTGCACTATGGTGGAAAAATATGATATGTGTTCAAATTTTTAAAATGTATTACAGTGAAAGACACATTGTCATCAATCTTCCTCAAAATACTCATCCTTGCTTTGAACATATCCCATTGCTCTTGCTACTTTCCAAAGCAACTCTAGAAGTCCTTTTTCTTGGATGTCTTTAGTTGCACTGTCATGACAGCCTAGATGTCCTGAGTCAATCCAAAATGTTTACCTTTTATGGCCATTTTGACTTTGGAGAAGAGTCAGAAGTCACAGGTGCCAGATCTGGTGAATAAGGTGGATAAGAGCACATCAAATGTTTTATGAGTTTGTTGGTTGGCACTTGGCAACAGCATTCACTGTATTTTTGATCACATCTCATAAAGACACTTTTGGAAGAGGACTCCCAAAACTGCTTCAGAAAGTGACAAAAGCAGCCGGGCGTGGTGGCGCACGCCTTTAATCCCAGCACTCGGGAGGCTAAGGTAGGAGGAGCGTTGTGAGTTCGAGGCCCAGTTGGGCTACAATGTGAGTGCAAGGCTGGCCTGAGCTACAGAGTGCGACCCTGCCTCAAAAAACTAGGGCTGGAAGTTTGGCTCAGTAGCGTAAGCACCTGTCTGGCAGGTGTGAGGCTGTGAGTTTGATCCCTGGTGCCAAAAAAAAAAAAAAAAAAAGTGACAAAAGCAATGGAATAAATGTGTTCAAAATGAGCAGTAGATTTTGAGGGATACTAATGCCAACTTGTCTATTACTGTAATCAATTTTTTAAAAGTGTAGGCATTCACCATATTTTCCAACGTGCCCTTGTAGATCCGTACCACTCCCTTCTCTCCACTCCACTGCCCTCCCCCTGGCCTCATCCACCATTGTCTCCTCCTGGGCAATCGCAGCAGCCTTCTCAATGTCACTCAGCCCCACCTCCAAGTGTCTGTTTGGTGGCCTGTGAACATGTGAGTCAGGTCGGATCCCTCCCATGCTCAGACTTCCTGTGGCTCCACCTTTTAAACCAAAGTCCGCACAATGACTGCAAGGTCCACAGATCTGTGCTGTCACCTCTGCCCTCCTCATCTCCTTTCTTCCTCCCTTCTAGATGGTCTAGCTCCCGAGCTGTTCCTCAAACTTACTAGGCAAGCTCCTACCTTGGGCGCTTCTGTTGGCTGTTTCATTTACTCAGAATGCTCTTCCCTGCAGGCAGGTACGAACCTTTTACTGCCTTCATGGCTTTATTCAAATAGCTACTGAATGAGTCCTAACCTGGCCACCCTGGCGAAGAATGCCTGTAACCCCTATGCTCACTTTATTCATCCACTATGGTACATGTCATTTTTATTTTATTTTTTATCTTATTTTATTTTTGGTACTGGGGAACGAACTCACAAACTCGCACCTGCCAGGCAGGCGCTTACACCACTGAGCTAAATCCCCAAGCCTATTTTTTGAGACAGGGCTTCACTATGCCGTTCAGGCTGGCCTTGAACTCACTTTGTAGCCCAGGCTTGTCTCAACTCACAACAATCCCCCTGCCTCAGCCTCCCGAGACATGTCATTTTTAACAGATTAGGTAACCTACTTAATGTCCCCCCCCATATAAAGTTTATAAACTCCTGTGTCTGTTCTGTTCATTGCTTTATCCCCAGTGTTTACTACAGGCCTTGGCACGTAACAGACACACAATGAATGTACTTGCCGAGTGTCTGCATACAGAGAACTCAGCAGGACAGTCGGCTTGAGACTGAAGGATGTGGAGGGGAAGGGAGAATTGAGGTAGGTGGTTAGTGCATCAGTTTTGGAAGGGGACAAAGCACGGCAACGAAAATAAAGAACACAGGCTGAGACTTTGTCACAGACATTTCTTGGAGCGGATCTCATGCCCCCCTCCCCCGATGACAAGGCTGGGACTTTGGCCCCCATTCTCCCAGCCTGCACTGACGCTAACAATATTGAGGTCACAGACTGGCTTGGAATCAAGATCAGGAAGATAAATGTTGCGGTGCCACCCCCAAGTCTGGGGGCCAAGCATCCAATCTGAGGGGCAAGCAGCTGGGAAATTGGGCCTGGGGATTCCAGGGTTTGAGGTCTTCCTGGCTCCCAGGGCAGCCCTCCATGCACCCCTGACTTGGGGGCCATGAAGGTTAATCATGGATCAGAGGTGGGTATCAGCAGGGAGCAGGACTGGGAGACCTGGGAGAGGCAGTGCTGGGGGTGGGGGCTAGGAAACTTTCCCCAACCCCCACCACATTATCCAAAGATCCCGCAGCACCGTGCAGCACTCTGGTCCCCTGTCCCACCCCTCCCTAAAACGAGGTAGGTTAAGAATGGAGCTTCCCCCCGCCCACGACAGAAGGGGGGAGACCGAGGCACAGAGAAGGGGATGGGGACCCAAGCTGCCCCAGCCCCCAGTCCCTCCGCCCTCAGCTCTGGTGGGTCTGACAGTGATGAGAGCTGGGCAGAGTGGGAATGGGAGGGACACCCTCCCTTCTCTCACCCATCCCAGGGTCTGGTTGGGAGAGCTGAGTCTCACAGGTTCCGGATGCAATAAATAGTTAATAATTTAAAAGAATTAATAGAAGGATCTATCCCTTGAACTTCACAAGGCCATCCAAATCTGGGTAAAGAAAAAAGGTATGCACATTTCCAGATGTTTGGGGGCCAGGTGCAGTTCCCAAGCCCATGAAATAATTGAGACTGTCTCACTCTGAGAACTTAGTACACCCCATTCAGGACACCAGATCTTAGGTACCCTAAACATCCCACTCTCCTGAAAAGTGGAGCCTTGTAGGGCCATAAAATGGGCTTTCAAAAGCAACTCCTGACTCTGAGATGGAAGAGGTTAATGGAAGGATGGATGTGGATCTGGGTTAGGGCTCAAGGTTGGGTTTGGAGAAGGATGACAGGGGTCCCCACAGAGTTGTAGCTAGACCAGAAGATGTCTATGTGCAAAAAAGAAAAAGGCAGGCCTTTTCTGAAGGCCTAGTGAGGCCAGCAGCCTGCGCTGTGTCCCATGCACCCCCACAGCTGTGTGCTTTCGCTTGGCCAACAGCCTGTACAGTCATCTGTAGTGATGCTGGGCCCTATAGGTGGAAATGGGGAGTTCCAGGGGATTCTGGAGTACAGGAATCTAAGTTCAGAATCATAGGGTTTTCCTCCTAGGATAAAGGGTAATTTTGAGGATTGCTAGGGGCTTGACCTGTGGTCCTGGGGACCAGAATTCCAGAGTCTGGAAACCTGGGGCTTCAGGAGGCCATAGATAGTAGAATTCAAGGGACAACAGTTCTTAGAAGATTCATGAGTAGGGCCTGGGGAATCAGGTATAGAGGCATTTTTGGATTTCATAGGCTAGAGAAGTTTGAGGCAATAAAAACCTGGAATCTGAGGGGACTAGGGTCCTGGGACATCTCAGATCTCAATGTCTCTGGTATGGAGGAACCAAGATCTTAGATTAGGAGCAATCCTAATATTGTAGGGGCTTGAGTCCTGCAGCTGGGGGGTCAGTGGCACCTTGGAGTCTTGGATCCAGTGCTCATAAAGCACCCTAGGGTCACTCAGGAGCTGAGGGCCAAGGGACCAGAGGTCTGTGTTGCCATGACCATTGGGCATTAGGGATGGGGGCTGGAAGGAAGCCAGAGATTGATTCTGGAACATTTTGGGTCTCAAAATCCAGTTCCACTGGGACTAGAAGAGGGCTATTTGAGGAATTGAGACCAGTGTCTTGGCCTAAGGTGCCAGTGGCCTTCAGTCATACAGCTGGGGTAAGAGGCACCTCAGAATCCATACATGAGAACTAAAACTCCCAAGAACACTGGTTTGTGGTCAGTGGGGTACATAGAGATCTTCAATCCCTGGCGCCCAGAGCATCTTGGGGTCTGGTATCTGGAGCCTGGCTGTGCTTGGGATGGGCCTCCCAAATCATTTTGGTCAGAGAACATCTCATGTTTGAGCACATCCAAGGACTCAGTACCTCTTAAGTCTGCTATCCTACAGCATCTGGAATCACCTGAACATCTTGGTATCCTGGATTGAAGGTCAGGTCTGTGGGCACTCATGAGTGGGTGGACCCTAGGCCAGTGTCTGGTGATTCCCAGTGGTATCAGTCTCGAGCCCAGAAGGGTTTGGTGTGTCAGGGATCCTGGGGCTACAGAATGTGCCAGATATGGGTACACCAGATCTCAGGTGAACATTCAGGGACCATTTGTGCGTGGTTCTGGATCCTCTGGTCATAAGATCTGGGTGTAACTGGATACAGGCAAGATCAGGTATTGGCAACTCCTGGCTAATTCTGGGGCTGTAATCTGAGAGTTCATGGTACCACGTATGGTAGGGGTCTGGGTTGGACATGTGGACATCCCAGTGCCTCTCTGGGATCTCTGTATTCCCCAGGGGCCTCTGAGATGCAGAGTCTGGAGATGTCAGGAGTCTCCTCAGTGGGGAAGATGGATGGAGAGTCCAGAACTCAGGATCCTCGACATCCTAATGATGCTGGGTCTAGGGTCACTCAGTCCTAGATTTGGGGCCCAGGTTCCAGGTCTGGGATCTCTCAGTCCAAACTCAAGCTCCAAGTTCCAGATGTGCCTAGGTTTGAGTTTTAGGTTCAAACCAAGTCCGGGATCTTGGACCCTCAATGTTGGGTCCTTGGTTTTGCCACCAGACCCACCAGGCGGTCCTCACCGCGCAGCCTCCTCGTGGCGACCCCCACAGCCGGCACAGCCGCATCGTGCTGCGACCCAGTGGCATGCGCGCAGGGGCGCATAGCAGCAGAGGCAGGGCACGGCCAGCGAGAGTGCAGCCAGCGCAGCCCAGCGCGCAGCAGGACGCGGGTGGCCGGGCTCACAGGCGCATGGGTCCGAGAAGTCGCCCTCTGCGTCTGACAGGCAGTGGTAGAGCAAGCTCTCGGCGCACCACAGGCAGCTGAGACGTCGCACCAGCAGGCGACCCGGATCCGGGGCCTCCGCGCAGCGGCCCCCACGCCCATCTGCGCGGCGGCGGAAGAGCGCCCGGCAGTGCACGCAGCGCGCAGCCTCCTCCGCCTCTGGGGAGGCCTTGGATGGTGCCGGGGTTGGGCCTGGGCCCGGGGGTGGGCGAACCGGGGGTGCTGGGGGCATAGACTCAGTAAGAGGGGCAGGTAATGACATTGGGGGACCCAGGGCTGCGCCCCTCAACGTGCCAGTCTTGGCAAAGCGCACAACACAGGTGGACAGGGCGAGGGGTGCGGGTGGTCCAGAGCGCCGGTAATCCTCATAGCCGCGGCCACCCCAGCCCGGGCCTCCTGCCCCGGCCACAGGCTCTGAGGGTTCTGGAATCCCCGTGAACGGTAGAAGCGGTGGGTAGCTCTGCAGGTCAAGGAGATTCAGTTAGCAAGGCCTGTGACTTACCCACTGCCACCACAATGTATCCCAATCTCTGAAGAACCTAGAAGCCAGCTCCCAGTGATCCATGACTGGGAGGCTGAAGCGGGAGGATCACAAATTCGAGTACAGCCTGGGAAACAGCGATTTATGGAGACTCCGTCTCAAAATTAAAATAAAAATGAAAGAGCAGGAGACGGGAGGTAGCTCAGCATGAAGTCCCTGGGTTCATTCCCCAGTACTGTCCAAAAAAATAAAAATAAAATCCCATGACCCAGCTACAGGCCTCAGGCTTCCAAGGATTCTGTTTCTAAAACCTTTCTAGGCTCAGGATTCAGACTTCCAAGACCACAACTTGCTCCACATCCAAGATCCCTCACCCTCTCTTCCCAAAACATGCAAAGGAATTCAGACACCAACCCCACACACCTTGAAGATCTGGATCCTAGTGGTTTAAGGCTCTCAGTTCTGCCACTCAAGATCCAGGAGTCCCAGCCCCAGCCCCTTTGGGTCCTCAAGTTCTGGACCCTAGCCACCTCAGAATGAAGAAGTCAGTCCCTGGGCCTCTTTCACCCCTTTGGAGCTGAGCTTCCCTATGTAAACTAAACAGTCTTTTGTTTTGCATTGTTGCTTTGGTCTGTTTGTTTGATTTTTGAGACAGGGCCTTGCTGTATAGTTTAGACTGGTCTTGAACTCACTATGTAGCCCAGGCTAATCTGGCACTCAGCAATCCTCCTGTCTCAGCCTCCAGAGTGCTAGGATTACAAGTATGCAGTACTATGCGTGAACTAAACCGTTCTGAGGAGACTTTCCATGAGTATCAGCCTCCTCTAAAATACCCAAAAAATTGTCCAAGTCATCCCCCAATCCTTTCAGAAATTCAAGAACTCCCCCAAATCTCAAGAGTGCAGGAAACACCCAAAAGCCTCTGATCAGCTGTTGGAGAAACCCAGGCCTCTCTCCAGCCCACTCAGCAGTCAAATTAAACATTCCCTGGGATCTCTGTATCCCTTCTCACTCCCCTGGGTCTCAGCTCCAGCCCCGCTAGGAACCCCAGTACCAGTCTCCATTCCACCCAAACTTCCGCTGGGGGTCGCACCTGAGCCGAGGAGCGGCGCCGCTGGGGGGGCGTGGTCGGCCCGAAGGCAGAGGCGGACTCCACGGTGACGATGGGGGCTGCTGCGGTGGGAGGTGTCTCCTGGCGGCTGTGACTGGAGGAGGAGTCGCTGTCCAAGTGGGACTGGGGGAAGACGGGCGACCTCAGCGTGGAGAGTCCTCCCCCCACAGCCCGTGTCCCCACAAAGACCCCCTCCCATAGAGAGCAAGGGCTCTGGGGCCGCGCAGGCCTGGGTTCAAGTCCCTCTCACCTCAGAGCTCACCTCTGAGCCTCAGTTTCCTCCTCTGTAAAATGGGGATCATAATAGTACCTATTGGTAAGGATGTGGTTAGGACCCATTGTAAAGGGCACAGCGTGTGCCCGAAGTACAGGAAGAGCTGGAAATGGTGGTTATTATTATTAGACTCCTCTTCTTAACTGCTCAGCTCACCAACCTACAGAACATCAAAGCATCTTCTCGCTTCTCAGAACCCCTCTCCCTTGGCCATTCAGCCACCTTCCTGCCTCATTCCCACCACCACACCCTTTGGGGACCCCACCCCACCCCGTGCTCCTCTTCCCATTTGATTCAGGCTCCAGCTGAAGCATCACTTCTCAGATCTTTAGTTTTCCTTTTTTTTTTTTTTTTTTTTTGTATCAGGGATCTAACTTGCACTTGCCAGGCAGGCACTTATGCCTCTGAGCTACATCCCCGGCCCTTAGTTTTCCTTTCTGTAACCTGACCATGCTTTTTACTGCATCTGTTCACTGCCTTCTGTATATATCTACTGAGCACCAGGGCACACAGGACACAAAGGCCACTGCACAGGTCTGAGCCAGAGCATAGCATGTTTTGGGACAGGAATTGTCTGTGTCCCACCTCCACTTCCCATTATCGTGAGATCTCCCCCTTTTCACCCAGGGAACCAGCTCTGTTCCTCCAGGTATTCTCAGCGACTCCTGCTGTGACCAGCAAGTATCAAAATATACCCAACATTCTGTTCACTCCTTCACTCAACGTATCCAACACATTTACTAAACACTGACTGTATACAAAGCACTGTTTTAGGCACTAGATATGCAACAACACACCAACAAAAGATTGTTGCCCTCCTGGAGCTGACATTCTACCATGGGAGACAGGCAGTGCACCAACAGATAAGAAAACTATCTTTTCATGGTGCACACCTATAATCCCAGTACTCAAGAGGTTGAGGCAGAAGGATTGCCAAGAGTTCAAGGCCCACCTGGGCTATACAGTGAGTTCAAGTCCAGCCTGAACAATATAACAAGAACCTGTCTCACAAAAGCAAAAGGAAAAGAAAAGAAAAGAAAAAGAAATAGGGACACTGGGATATGGTAAAGAATGTTCCAGACAAAAGAAATAGTTAATGCAAAGGGTCTAAGAGACAAATGTGCTCAGAATGTGTTAGGAGTGACAGTAAGGAGGTCAGTGTGGCTGCAGCAGCATGAGTGAGAAGACAGCACCCCAGGACCAGATGGTGTGGGATCTCAGGAGTCACCGTGAGGACTTCATCCCTTACCTTTAGTGAGCAGGAGCCTTGGGAGAGTTCTGAGAAAAGGAGGGCTGTGATCTGACTCAACAGTTAATAGGAGCCCCCAGGCTGTGAGTAGTGATCAGAGAGCTGGGGATAAGGTGGGGGGTGACAATGAGAAGCTGCTGAGATGGTCCAGTTAGGAGATGAGGCCGGATGGTACCAGGTGTGACCATTGTGAAAGTAAAACCATACTTACTGACAATATACTAAGAAGCATAAAAAATAAAAGGAGTAAAGGATGACACTGAGGTTTGAGGCTTGAGTATCTGGTACACAGAGTTGTCAGATACTCAAACCCCATGAATGAATGTCATCATTAATTCACTTTCTCTTT